>OY856409.1:224039057-224206557 GCA_963693085.1 Alisma plantago-aquatica
GACAATATATCTTTTTCTTATATAATTTTGCTTATAAGTATCCAGGTTTGTCTTGTTGAAAGACTTGCGTTTTCCACTCTGTGATGGATTGCCAAACTTTGTTGCCACTTTTGAAATTTGTTCAAAACCTCCCTTTTTACTCCGTTGCATTGTTTATATATATTTTCTAAGCTTGTTTCTTTTTCATGTTTTTCTTTTTTTTTTAATTAAAAAAAAAGAAAATTCCAAATACTTTGAAAGCAGTGGCAGCGCGACTTTTGGCTTCCACAACGCACGATCGCCATCACAGCCCCTAACGCGGCCGCTGCACTGCACATGGTGAGTGCGAACGCAGCAGCTTTGCTAAGACTAGCGCTGGATCCTTCTATGCTGCGTGGCACGGTCTGGGGAGCTTGATAGGGTCAAACGGGAGGGATTCGCCACTGCCACCCACTAGGAAGCTTCAGCCAAGGATATAGTGGCCGAGTAAACGGACCCGGTGCTGGAGGAGACCCAACGGACATGGAGTTTAACCGGAGGTCGTGGAGGTTGAGAGAGATCGTGACAGCAAGGGCCAGTGGGGCTTGCGGCTTCGGGGCCATCGTGACGTTTAGGCAGTAGTCCACCCACACATGCATAGAGTTGCCGCTGAAGAGGCTCAAGTTAGTCAACGAACGAATCTGAATGGTTGATGTACCAGCCAGAGGTGTATGATATGTTAGAAGGTAAACAAAATTAAAATGGTATATTTGGCCATTTTAATTCCCAGAATAGCACGTTCTTGAACTTAATTCCTAAAATAGTACATTTGGGAGCAATGCATCCCGCCTGGAGACACATTGTTCTCTCGCAGAGCAATGCGTCCTGATCAGGGACACATTGACCCCACAAAGCCCAATTCGTCCCAGGTCAGGACGCATTGCTCTGCGAGAGAGCAATGCGTCTCTAGGTGCGACGCATTGGTCCCACCACAGACCAATACATTTTAAATCGGGATGCATTGCCTTGTTGTGGGGCCAATGCGTCTCCGGTCGGGACGCATTGCCTCCACAGGAAAGCAATGCGGCCTACATGTGGACGTATAGTCCCCACATAAAAGCAAAGCGTCCCCATGCATGACATATTACAATTTTATAAAAAAAATTTGCATTCATTCTTATTCTTTCATGCATATTGATTTATATATTAACAATATTGATTATATTTGTACATTTACTATTCGTTCACTTGTATTTAAATGTCTATATAATATAGTCAATTATTATAAATTTGTTAATTTGAATAGCTCTTACCATGCATATGGATTATAGAAGTGGTATTGCAACCAACACTAGTTGGTTCCTAATTGATTAATTATATAAGAAGAAATTAATTAAAAAAACGAGATATCATTAAAAATAAGGTTAAAACATAAAACCAACTTGACGAGAAAATAATCCACAACAAAACAATATGATAGATCCAAAATGAACCAATATGATATCATAATATGATAGATCCACATACAAGCCAAATAAATGTCTGAACAAAGGCATATATACAACACAGTGCAATATATGAAAAACTAAGCCCATCCTCCACGCCCACGACGTCGTCGCCCACCTCCAGGTACATCTGCCTTCTGAGTACCGAAGTCATCTGGAGATGCCTCAATGGGGGACAACTGTGTAGCAATAGGTTGACGAGGACCAGGGAAGTAATGAAAAGCTGGAGGTGGGGTGAGGGGTCTCTGAATACTAGGATGTGGGGCATCAGGTGGGGTGCATCCTGAGAAATCAAATGAAGTCGGTGAGTATGTGACATAAGATGGTGGTCGACTGTCATGAATAACTGGTGGTGGGAGTGGAGTGTATGGAACAGAAGAAGAACCTGCTCCATAGTAGGATGCTGGTGGAGGTGGGGTGTTGTATGAAGAAAATAAACCAGCTCCTAAAAAGTATGGCCCTATCGGTCCCCATGCCATGAACTGAGAAGTGAGAGTGGGCTCAGGAGCAGTAAGCACAGGAGTAGGAGTAGGAGTAGGAGTGGGCTTAGGGGTTGTGGTATGAGTAGGTATGAAATCATACAGAAGAGCATAGTCGAGAAGATTGTCAAAGTAAGTCCCCTGGATGCCATAGATGTCATCTCTGATCTGTGTAGGGGCATGTTGTAAAGCCGCTCAGATCCACACATGTGATTCCACCTATACAAACAAAGTATGTACAAATAATAAAGACCAATTACATATATTACAAATAATAAAGATAAACAATAACAATTTGTAAAAGAAATATAAATGATACTCACAAATTGTTGTTGATGATAACTTTGTGGGTAGTATGTGGTCAGAGACTGAGCTAGAGGGGGCAATACGTACTGGGGATGATACCATGCGTAGTGCACCCATGGACTGAAGACTGTCTCCGCTAGTAGAGGGGGGACTAAGCTCTCACGTCTTTTGTTCCACAGTTGCACCTTCCGCCTATAATGATGCAACCAGTCCTCATCCTCATGACCCCTCTCATCTATCCTACTAAGGCATGGCAACTCCAAAGTAGGTTGTACTTGAACAAATCTGATTTGTTCAAGTACTCTATCAGGGAAGTGCCACTCTACTACTGTGTAGCACAGTAAAGGCACTCGTGTCAACTAAAAATCATGACCCTCTCGACACAAGGCTGGAAGTCTCTCTAGATACCATGTTGTAAAGAGGCGAGATCACCTCCTTACTAAAATTTAAAGGAAGTACAAAACATCTATCTTTTTAGAAAGATAAAAGATACTGAGGGATGCATGTATAATATTCTAAGTAAATAAACATGCACCCGATACATTACAAAATGTCAATAGCAGCGGAAATAAAAGTACTAAGCCTATTACATGGCTTTCATTGTACATTACATGATTGTTCCCAAAAGAAAAAGATAAGAGAAAAGGATCCAGCTATAGCAACCTAGACATCCTTTCAGATAACTTGAGATCTACTCTTGAAATGAATTTCTTCAAACTTGTCCTTCTCCTTGCTTAGTACCAGCACCTGGGTGGTTGGGAAAGCACCCAGAAAAAGGGGAAAGAAAACAAGGTATGTGTCACAAAACAAATCTGGGATATCAAGATAAGTACAACAAATAAACACAGGCTAGGGTTCATCATATGATGAAGATAATAAGAATATGAGGCTATATTCAAAAGAAACTTGCCATTAACCATTATATCAAAAAGGATTTGCATGCAAGATAATTATGTCTACCTAACTAAGTAGGGTTGAGGCACCTACCAGACCTCTAACCTTAGGTGAGGGGGAGAATAAGACATTTCCAGTCACCTACAATATTATGGGGAGAATAAGACATTCCCCAGGGTGATTATTTACATGCCCTCTGTGGGTGGTTGTACATAAGTATTGCTACTTTAAATAGAACATAAATCCACATGCTAGAGAAAGTAGTCATGGAAAGAATAATCATATGAATCAATTAGCATGGCAATGGGGTATAAGACCCAAACAAGAAGAAATTATAATCTAATTTGAGGCATGAACAACATTAGGATTCAAGAATAGAATATTTAGGGTTCATTTAAGCCCCATTAGGGAAATATAGGGTTTGGCTATAATTATCCCAACATAGGGTGTAAGGAATGCACATACCTCTCTTACTAATATCAATTACTAACTTTCACCACTTCAATTGAGTCCAAGTTCCACTTTGCCTATTTTCAATGTATTAACATGTATTAGAGTACATAGTCCACATTAATATATAGAAACCCTATTTTTAGAGCTTTTTAGCAAAATTCGGATTTAGACTCTTAAAACATCACCAATAAACTTATTAGGTTTTCCTGATCAAGAAAATATTTTTTTATGTTAATTTTGGAGTTATGATGATTAAGATGTAATTTTTATGGATTTTATGCATTAAATTCGTTTTACAAAAATCACCATTCGTAAAACCATAAAATAAGACCTTAAAAATATTTTTATTAGATAGATATTAATTTTCCAATTCTAAAATATATTTATTTGTCAAATTTGGATAAGCGGTTTAGAAGATATGAATTTTGCAATAGTGACCAATACGAAATTGCCACATCATCAAATCGATCGAGATAATTAAAGAGAGAAGGAGAGGGAGAAAATACCATTCAACCCAAGATCAGGTTTGAAGTTTCTTAAATAAACAAATTAGAGATTCTAGAGAAGATAAAACAGCAAGAAACCAAAACCTTAGAAGAACATGGTAAAAAGAGATGGAAATCATCGATTTTCAACATAGAAGTATGGGTTTTAAGCATGTACTAAGCAATATATGAGAAGGGGGTTAACCAAACTTGCCTCTAGGAATGTAAGAAGGTCTATACAGAAATGATCCCGAGATTATAAGGTATGGATGCTCAAGCTAAGCTCCTTTCTTGAGCAAAGATCGCCTTCTCCACTTTAGAGGTGCAAACCCTAGCAAAAGAGCATGAAGATGAGGTGTTTTAGGGTTTTAGGTGGAGTTTTACCATGTATGGTCATGGTTCCGACCTAGAAGAAGGTGTAAGGAAGACTAACAGTATGAAAATAGGGAATGAAGGGAGGGAACTTACTAGTTTTGGTCAAAATTACCAAGGAGGAGCTTTAGAAACCCTAATAGAGTAATTTGGAAGCCCTAGGAGCCTTCTTCACCAAGGTAGGCTCCCTCTATTACCTTGGGACAGTAACTTCGTGGCCAAATACAAAAGGAACTATTATCTAAGCTATAGGAAAGAAAAGGAGAGCAAGATTTTTTGAATTGTGAGTTGGGAAGGGGTATACATGGCTATATAAAGAAAGAGGTGAAACATGAGGTGTATTAAGGGATTTTCCATGTGTCTTTAGCCTAGGGCTTGATGGCCATGCAAGAGGACAGCTCATGGACTCTTCTTGGATATCAAAATTCGGTCCTAAGAGCCCAAAAATCCTTCTAGGCCATCCCCACCACTTTTCAAGAAAGAAATAACCTCATTGGTTGATAGCTTTTAAAGATAAGCACCTTTATAAAGAGGGTAATCCCTATAATGCCCTTGGAAATAAATACCATCAAACTAAGGTGAAAATAGGTTCTCCAATGGTTTAAAATCTCTTTAATGGTAAGGGAATATATAAGAATTAAAATCCAGGTGATAATTTGCAAAGAAAACCTCCCAATTGGGTAAATTGCATAAAAGTCCAGAATGTACCTAAAATTGCATAACTTGCACAAACAACATCCAAATCGAACCAAATTTGAAACTTAGGCTCATTTTATATTTTCAAATCATATAAAAAATTTATATTAAGGTTTAGAGCACTTAATTATTTTTCACATACCTTTCATTATGATTCATATTTCCCACTTTCATCACTTGATTGAATCCATGATCAATTTTTCCTATTTTCAATTCGTATACATGTATTAGAATGATATATATGCATTAAGGTAGAGAAAAGCCATATTTTTACTTTTTTTTAGCAGAACCTTGATTTATACTATGAAAACATCACCATAGACTTAGTTAGGTTCTTCTAATTAAGAAAACATATATTTTTGCATATTTTAGTTATGAGTATTTTAGGGTTTTATTCATCATGATACTAATGTGGAACTATAGGGTCTTAAATCAACCTTTCATCATTTATATATCAACTGTAGGGCAACCATGTCACCTAAATGAACTATGTAAGGTAGGGATTCTAATTAGGGAGACAAAATTGAAATAGTCAGATTCTGACTACCATGGGCTCTGATACCATGTTGTAAGAGAGTGAAATCACCCCTTTACTAAAAATTTGAAGAATTGACATCCATTCCAAACACTCTCAGAGGTATGATGGAATGGGCATAAAATTTTCAAATTTATTAAACATTGATATACAAAAGACCATTAGAAAGCAGTAGAATAAAAAAATAACTGACTATATTCAATTTCATAAAAGGTTTACAAAAATACATGAAATTCTCCCATTATACTTGATCATTATCCTTAATATTTTGATCTTCGACTTTATCATCCTTATACTACCACATTAAGTTATAACAAATTATTTTGCATGAAATATTCAAACCCTAATGAATACCTAATGCACATAATATGAGTAACTCACATATTAATCCTAATGGATATGCATGGCATGCATGATGTTGCCCATGTCATAAACCAATAAAACCTAATGAAACGATAAGTAAGATAATTGTAACCTAATCTTAGACTTAATACATGCTAAGTAAAATTTAGTGATCACATTAACCTGAACCCTAAGTTGTAATCATCTAACCTTAACATATACATCCTTAATGCCTTTCATGATACATTAATGACATTAGGTGCCATAATCAGTTAACATACGTTGATACACATAAATGATACATATAATCATCTAATCACATATTAATCAAGTCGTCAATATGAAATGCATGGTATGTTACCTTGTTATATAATATACACATGATTAGTCACGTAATGTAAATCAATTTGTAATATGCCTCACCTTGATCATTAAAATACATAGAATGGCTTCAATATGAATATGAAGTGATTCGGTTCACATAAATGTGCAAATCAATAATATAAATAAATATGAGAAAATGATTAATGATGACATTAATGTGAGATAAAGATAATGTGGTAATGAGATAATGTTTGATATAAATATATGTAATTGATGTGACATAATTTGGATTGAATGAAGACTTAATGACAAATTGAATATTTCATGAAAAATAATTCATTATAACTTAATGTGGTGATAGTATAAGGATAATGAAGTCAAAGTTCAGAATGTTAAGGATAATGATCACGTATATTGAGGGAATTGAGTAACCCATAATTTTGCTAAATTCTTAGTAAGATAAATGATATATATATATATACACACAATGTTTCATGGATGATAATGAAATATAAATTTCTTGGCAATAAAGTGATTATGACATGCCATAATTAAAATAATGGTGATAATGTGATATCATAATGAATATAATGTTAATGAGCTAAAAATGTATATAATGTTAAATCTCCTAAAAAGAATATCTAAATAATGGAACCTAGGTGATCCTTGAGAACCCTAAGTTTTAGGTGTATGATGACTTGTTTGAGAGATGAAATGTTACATACTCACCCTTTTCTTTTTGCTTGTGATTTCGGGGACAAAATCCTCTTTAAGGTGTGGAGTGAGTTAACTGTATCTGTTATTCAAATAGATACAGCATGTATCATATAAAATGGAGTAAATTGTATAAAAAATACAACATATATCATACAACATGTTAGTAGAAGTAAGTTATACTTGAGAGGGAAAAATCTGGTCAAATGATGAATCATAAAACTGGACCGATCCTCTCATAGTATCACTCCTTTGAACAAATGTAGGCCACCTATTAAATTGACAAAATAAATTTAGATAAACATTACAAAATGTTTAGATAAATGTATAAATAAATTGTGTAAATCTTTACATGTAACCCAAAGGAACATCTTATGGCCACTCTGCGAGTTCATAACCAGTGAACCTTGATATCCAATTCTTAACCTCTCCCAACACCACATTTGCAGTAGACATACACAACCAGACATGTGAGCAGTTTTCCTAGAACGGGTGGTGGCCTTGTACAACTCCCTATAAAAGTATGCTAGAGTTGCAGGACCCCAAGATAGAGTGCTACAACTTGTAAAGTCAAACATAAGTGGGAGGTTTTGTACATGAACTATGTCCGCGATACTATCAGGAATAAGTTAACTACTTAAAAAGTATAGGAGATATGCTCTATTATACCTTATCCTCATTTGTCTTTGTTGTTCTTCATCTCCCAAAGTGAAATCCATATCCCTAAAGGTCTCACGCAACCATATCAAGGAGATATGCCCCTTCGACATCCCATCTGGTGCATCTCCTAAGAAAATCTCACAAAGATGAGACCATGAAGAAAATTGTCCCTCATCTACGCCTAAAGGATATGAAGCTATAACAGGTGGGTCATCAATCCTAAGGCCTAAAAAAACTGCAACATCCTGAAGGGTTACACTCATCTCAAAAGGGGGAAACCTAAAAGTATTGCTAGAGTTGTCCCACCGGTTAACTAAGGCAATGATTAAATTGGGATCAAGATGGATAGGTCGTAGCCTATGAGCAAGCCCAAAGCCATCCAAAGAAATGTTTTCCAAAACACCCGAGTTAGTAATAGGCCACTGTGACAACATGAAGTGGTGCTGGGAGAGTCAGAAGGATGCTTGTCTAGGAGTCATATCTATGAAAAGTGTAAATATTACATTAAATGAAAAGTGCAAATATTACATTAAATGAAAAGTACAAATATTTTACAACATATAAGTTTGTCAATATTCTTCATTAGATAAGATGAAATTAATTCAAAAACAAACTACCAAACAATATTAAAATACAACATGAACTACTAAAAGAGAAATATTACAATATATTAATTACTGTATTTGATTCAATATCTCATCTAGAGGTTCATAAAATGGTCATATTTGATGTACAACTCAATGTATCTCTGGATATGATACATCTAACTGGTTTTTAACTTGTGCATTGATTGAAATTTCTTTCTGTTTCGTGTGATCCCAATACCAACCAGGTAGCACAAGAAGTTCTTCATACATGTGAAACATTTGCTTTAAAAATTGCCAATGAAATTTTGCTTGTTCTTTTGTCACTATAAATCCTAGCTTGTTGTACAACAAATCTGGTATGTCATTCCAGTCATCATCCAATAGAGTTTGATGAGCCATTTTTCCCTATAGGCACTTTGTAGCTATTATTTGGATTAACTCTACGGACATGTGAAATGTCCATGTCCTTCGATGATCCATCTATAAAAAAAAACAAATAATAATTTACAAATAAGAGTCCTAAATTAGTTAAATTTAACCCATTATAAATTCATTATTATCAATAATTTAACAATTAATTAGTGAAATTGCAAACATTACATGACTTGAACAAATTGAAATTGCAAGCATTACATGACTTGAGTAAATTGAAATTGCAAACATTACATGACTTGAGTAAACTGAAATTGTAAACATTACATGACTTGAAAAAACTAAAATTGCAAACATTACATGACCAGACATCATATTACATTAGGACAAGTGTGTCTATTATGTCCCCTTCTGCCACACTTATGACAATGATATGTATATTGATTTGGATCAACATCCATAGTTGAAGGCCTTCTTTTTTTCTTTGGTCTTCCAAAGTGCCTTCATTTCTTTGGGGGTAATAAGGGATAAATACCTCTTCTTTCATCAAATTGAGGCCAATACCTCTTTTCAGGAATACCACAAAATTCAGTTCTATATGCATTTAAATAAGCATCATTTGTGAAATATGGGCTCACAAGTGCATTAGTATCATAATTGACAGATATTGCATCTACCCAAACATGAGAACATGGAAAATGCCATTGTTGTGGAAAACCACAACTGCATTCACTTGCACCATTTAGATGCACTATGACTTAAAATTTATGACTATCCATGTCATCAACAAGCCATTCATCATTGTTCACGCAGATGTTTACTGCTAGTTTTTCTGCTTCCCGTGATACATTAAAAAGCTTATCATGTAACCTAAAGGGCCATTTAAGTCCGTTTTGTGCACGACCATATGTTTCGTTACGCCTCTCCAACCACATTGTAACAGAGCGATAGTATGTGGCAACCATTAGTACCTATATTAGAAAACCTCTAACACCTTTTAAGACTCCATTTAACCCTTCAACATGATTGCTAGTCAATGACCCATACTTATAACCTATGTCATATGTGAGAGACCACTGTACTGGATTTGTGGTATCAAATACTCATTATCCACTGGTTCTATGGTTTTTATATCAGCCATTAGACGATCAAATTCATGTGCATCAGTTGTGGATCCCACCTTCAACAAAAGTGTTGGCTAAATTGGACATTATTAATATCCCTTTGTTTCGATGATGACAAACATTTCATTCTTGTGGATCTAATGTGCTACTTGAGTGTTGCAAGAATAAGGTGGATGACAAATGCTTGGAAGATCTATATGCTAAAACTGCTTTAAGTCATGAATGTAATCAAATGTAAAATCTTGTACAAGTATATAATGTACAAGTACTTATACATCATGTAAATCAAGCGTTTGATCTTCCCTAGCCAATCACAACACTTAGATAGGTCATCCCCTAAAATAGTGTCACATCTGCACACTCATACACACACACTTAATTTTTGGTCTAAAAACATTGAAACAGGGTTTATCTCAGTCGACAAAATTGTGTCTCGGTCGATAGACTCTTCGACCGAGAAAGACCCAGGTAGCCGTTAGACACATCAGACAAGGTAGTTGGGAGTTGGAGTAGAACGTTATATACATTTTCCCTAGACAGTCCCTCGGTCGACAAGTCCTCGACCGAGAAGGACTCTCGGTCGACAATTCTTCGACCGAGATGAGTTCTGTCTGCACTTTTTAGAGTTAATTAACTAGCCGTTGTTAAAGAAACTAATGGTTACCTAACGGCTAGTTAAGCACTAAGAACCCCCTAGAAAGGGTCTAGAACGTCCTTAAGAATCCATAGGCCATTCCTATAAATATGACAAGCCATAGGACACCCAAAGTACACTGGTGCAATACTTGAGCTTTCATTCTTGCAATTGGCAATCTGTTTTGAGAAATTGAGCAACACTAGTACTTGCTACTCATTTCCTTTTCTCCAAATTCGTGTCATATAGGATAGCATCTCATATCCACTAAACCTACACTTCCATACTCATTGGTTAGGAGATCAATACGCTTGATATAGGAAATCAAGCCTTGTGCTTCAAGTGGTAAATTGTAATTTCCATTTCCTTTCTTGTTCTTTCTTATTGCTTGTACTCTCCTTGCTACTCCTAGGGTTGGAGGCGGCGGATTGGAGAGAGTTTGATCTTCTTGGTGAAGAAGGAGATCTTTGGACTACTTCTAGAAGGCTGTCTCAACGGGAAGCTACTTCAGAGGAAGGCTACTTCAAGGGGGAGCTTGAAGTTACTTAGAGGAAGTCTGCTTCAAAGTTGGTGAGACTACTTCAAGGTGAAGGCTGTCCAAAGGGTGTAGAAAGTATTGTAATTTTATGTAATATCCTTGCGAGGTAATAAAATTTAATATTTTTAAAATCCCGGTTGGGTAAGAAACTAGGTAGTGGATTGACTGCCTTAGTATTTGCTAATGTTGGAACCACTCTAAACACCTTGTCTCCTTCTTATTATCTCAATTGTGGTTGTTTGAGTTAAAGTATTGTAAAATATCCATAAAACCCTATTCACCCCCCTGTAGTGGTTTTTCAATTGGTATCAGAGCAGGCTTCAAGGAGCTCTAATCGAGTCTTGAAGAATGAAGGGTGGTGGTGTCTACAACTGCAAGCAAAAGAAAAGCATGGACAAATCTTCAACTAGTTGTAAATGGTGCTTAGGAACAAAGCACACTACACCTAGCTATCCATGGAGGTTAAAGAAGGAAGATGTGCATAAAGAATGCCTGATTGCTACAATAAGTGAAGAAGAAGAAGTAGAGGTAAGCCTTTTTTATTTACCTAAAGAAGAGCTAATTGCTAGTCTTGAAGAGACACATAATAAGTATATTGAGTGCAAGAAGAAATTAAAGAAATCTAATAAAGCAAATTATGATTTACATGCTAAACTTCTTGCTCTCACATATGAAATGAAAATCTTAAAAAGGTTATTGAAGATCATGATATTAAGCTAAAATCTGTAGAAGCAAATTGTAATCTTCTTTCCCTAGAAAAGTTAAACTTGCAAACTCAAGTAAATGATTTTAAAAACAACTTGTTTTGTGTACACATCAAGATTATGATATTATTGTGAAAGAAAGAGATTCCTTGCTATCTAATCTAGATCAAGAAAAGTTAGACATCAATAAGAGAATGGATGAGATTGTTAAGCAACAACAAAAAGTTAGTAGTTTGAGTAACAATGATACCCTTGATAAAATTTTAAATGATTCTTATTGTCAAATTGGAAGGAGAGGACTAGGTTATAATCCTAAAGGAAAATCTTACCAAAAACCTAGTTGGAGAAAGACACAAATGCTAGAAAATCAATTTATGTATGTACCCAGAGGCAAAAATACACATGTACCCAAGAACAACCTAGAAAAAAATCATAGAAAAAGATATCAGGTTGATTCTATATGTTGCCATTATTGTTTGCATCTCAGACATTATTCTTTCTCATGTCCTTACAAGAAAAAGGATGTTGAGTTAGTATGGGTTCCAAAACCTCCAAATTAAATGAAAAAAATTAAGTTGAGATATGACCAAAGACACTAGTTGTATATCTTTGTGTCTATCTCAACTTAACATAATGAGATAACAAATTGATTCAAGTAATTAAAATTTCAAACTTGAAAATATACATCTGCAAAGATACATCTTTGAAAATTTGCCTTAATTCGGGTCCTCAAAACATAAAGATTTAAATAAAATTAGTTGAGATTTGATCTAAATGTTACTTTGATATTCATATGTTCTATCTCAACCAAACTAAGTTTTCAAATTGCATAATTAAATTGAATATGAACTATGAATTACTTATAAACAGTTATTGAAAAATAGTACAGACACATTCTCGGTCGAGAAAAACGTCGACCAAGATAAATTCGGTCGACAAACAGTTCGACCGAACCAAGCTCCGCTAAACCTGTTTTTAATTAATCTAGTTTGCTATCAATTTGTTATTAATGATTGATTTAATATGCAAATCAAGAATGAATCTTAGAGACCATCTTAAAATCAAAACATATTGATCTTTTGAATCATGAATTGTTGAAAGAAAGTATAATCTTATGAATATGAAATTTTTAAACATATTGCAAAAGTGATATATGAAAACGGATATTGAACATACTCTCTTCATTGATTGACAAAGTTTGTTAAGCATGTTCATTTACATGGTTTGTCTTAAATTTGAAAATCCATGAACCATAAATGAGATTATTTTGGATTATCCTCTACATGGATTTGCTTAAAACTGAAAATTATGAACCATGTTGGTTTAATCAAGGAAATTACTATTTTATCATAGTCCACATGGTTTATCCAAAATATTTCTTGGTCTATCTATATAGGAACCATGTGTATTCAAATTTAAATGGTCATAATCATTGTATTTCATGAAATTACATGCTTCTATCTTAATCATTGTATTATGGATATGCTTCTACTGTTCTATCATAATCAATATGCCATGATCATTATGTTTCATTGATTTGTCTAAAATAATCTTTGATCTATATATACAAACCATGAATGGATATTATTTTTGATCATTATGATTCAGCTCATATGAAGATGCCATTTTGCATAAAAAATAAAAATTCATGGCACAAATGTATTTTAAATTAAAAATCTGCAGAAATTATACTTCACATATAAGTGTTCAAATTGGAAATCTGCAGAAATTGCCTCTTGGTTGAAATCAAATTTGACCAAGGGGCGCTATGGTCGAAGTCAGGGTCGACCTAAAATAAACTTGACAAAATGCTTATTTGTACATCATTTTACTGCACTTAATCTTAGATATTGAAAACATGATTTTAGTACAAAAGCTCTAATAAAAGGTCAAAATCAAATCTTAACAACCTATTGTGACCTTAGAATCCTTAAATTATCTTGATTAAGGGGGAGCTCACAAAAACCATCTTGACTATAAGATTAAGAAGGAGCTTACAAATTTTGTGAACATCATAAAGTAAAGTTGCAACATGTTATGACCTTAGCATTTTTTAATCTTGGTTATGAAAATAAAGGAATCTACAAATTTCATGAATGTGATATATATCTTGTTTTTAATGGAATTCTCTAAACAAATCAGGGCTTAACATCCAGTGCATTTGGTTAGAGACACTTTTCATGTACTCTAAGCTTAAAGGATTCTCATATCATTTTTAGGGCTTAACATCCCTTGTAAAATGGATGAGAAATCAATACACACATGCCATGAACTTAAAAGGAACTCATATCATTTCAAGGCTTAACATCCTTTGCAAATGATTGAGAAATAAATTGTGGCTAAATTTAACAATAATTGGTTTGCATTAATCCCTTGCTTTTAATTTGAATATCTCTTTAAGGGGGAGCATAGAATAAAATTAAGGGGGAGAAATAATAAGTTATACTAAATGATTATCTTGGATATCTTTTTGAAATGACAAAGGGGGAGAAATAATATAAAATTAAAAACATAAAATAAAATGAGTTTCATAATATCTCGGCCAGCACCCACTTGTAAAACAAGAATGGCTACAAAAGGTAAACTTCAGGTGTGAAATTCATATGATTTATATTTTCTTATTTTATATTTAGGAAATGTTTGTCATCTTCAAAACGGGGGAGATTGTTGTCTAAATTGGACATTATTAATATCTCTTTGTTTCAATGATGACAAACATTTCATTCTTGTGGATCGAATGTGCTACTTGAGTGTTGCAGAAATAAGGTGGATGACAAATACTTGGAAGATCTATATGCTAAAACTACTTTAAGTCATGAATGTAATCAAATGTTAAATCTTGTACAAGTATATAATGTACAAGTACTTAGACATCATGTAAATCAAGCATTTGATCTTCCCTAGCCAATCACAACACTTAGATAGGTCATCCCCTAAAATAGTGTCACATCTGCACACTCATACACACACTTATTACTTGGTCTAAAAACATTGAAACAGGGTTAATCTCAGTCGACAAAATTCTCGACCGAGACACTCTCGGTCGACAAACTCTTCGACTGAGAAAGACTCAGGTAGCCGTTAGACACAACAGACAAGGTAGTTGGGAGTTGGAGTAGAATGTTATATACACTTGCCCCAGACAGTCCCTCGGTCGACAAGTCCTCGACCGAGAAGGACTCTCAGTCGACAATTCTTCGACCGAGATGAGTTATGTCTGCACTTTTCAGAGTTAATTAACTAGTCGTTGTTAAAGCAACTAATGGTTACCTAACGGCTAGTTAAGCACTAAGAACCCCCTAGAAAGTGTCTAGAACGTCCTTAAGCATCCATATGCCATTCCAATAAATAGGACAAGCCATAGGACACCCAAAGTACACTGGTGCAATACTTGAGCTTTCATACTTGCAATTGGCAATCTGTTTTGAGCAATTGAGCAACACTAGTACTTGCTACTCATTTCCTTTGCTCCAAATTCGTGTCCTATAGGCTAGCATCTCCTATCCACTAAACCTACACTTCCATACTCATTGGTTAGGAGATCAATACGCTTGATATAGGAAATCAAGCCTTGTGCTTCAAGTGGTAAATTGTAATTTCCATTTCCTTTCTTGTTCTTTCTTATTGCTTGTACTCTCCTTGCTACTCCTAGGGTTGGAGGCTGCAGATTGGAGAGAGTTTGATCTTCTTGGTGAAGAAGGAGATCTTTGGAGTACTTCTAGAAGGCTGTCTCAATGGGAAGCTACTTCAGAGGAAGGCTACTTTAAGGGGGAGCTTGAAGTTACTTCGAGGAAGGCTGCTTCAAAGTTGGTGAGACAACTTCAAGGTGAAGGTTGTCCAAAGGGTGTAGAAAATATTGTAATTTTATGTAATATCCTTGCGAGGTAATAAAATTTAATACTTTCAAAATCCTGGTTGGGTACGCAACTGAGTAGTGGATTGATTGCCTTAGTATTTGCTAAGGTTGGAACCACTCTAAACACCTTGTCTCCTTCTTATTATCTCAATTGTGGTTGTTTGAGTTAAATTATTGTAAAATATCCATAAAACCCTATTCACCCCCTCTAGTGGTTTTTCCAAAAGTTCCTTCAACTCTTGTGACTTGAACTTTTGATGGAAGTTCTCATGAAGATGTCGAAGACAATAACGATGTTGAGCTCAGTTAAATTGTGACCTAAGTGCTGGAAAAATTTCACTCATTCGATCAGAAATAATACACAGATTTGTACGACGTGGAATGATTGGAATACAAGTTTGTAGAGAACCAAAAAACCACTCCCATGAGTCCATATTTTCTACCTCGACAATAGCAAAAGCAAGTGGAAATAGACTATTATCAACATCTATGCCACATGCAATGAGAAGTGTGCCAAAATATTTTCCAGTTAGAAATGTGCCATCAGTAGTAAGAACATGCATGCAATAGGCCTAACCCCTCACAACTGGACCAAATGCCCAGAACACCCGCTTGAATCTACAAGTGCTTTCAGTTTGAAGGGTATAATCATCCACAAGGTGGAAATATATAGTTCTTGGAATATATTGTGGCAAAAAAATTAGGAACGACAAAAACGTATGATATGATGATTCCCAGTCTCCAAATATTTTACAGACAACCTTCATCCTCGCTATAAATGCCTTCTTGTAAGATATATGGAGCCTTAGTTCGACATTCACCTTGTCACGAATTTCTCATGTGGACATATCCAATCGTGATACTAGGATTGGTATTATCATACGAGCAATATAAGATGATGTGACTTGGCAATGGTCCTGATTCAGAACAATTAATTGACAATTGTGGCTTGTACTATAACATTTTACATTCCACATGCCACCTGCTCTTTTGGACTGGCAAGCGGTCAAACTCTAAGGACATCGTTGGTCATGGATACAAACAAATTTAAGATGACGATTATTTGAGCGTTGTGTACGATATTGGACATTCTTCTGTATCGACCATTTTTGGATCATCTCAACCATTACAGCTTTGGATGCAAATAAAGCACCCTCATATATTTAAGTGCTGGAAGGGTTGTAATTGAGACGGAATTCCTGAAGAAAATCTTTCACCCATTCTTCATCTTGAAAAGCTTCATAGTTGGTATCAATGTGTTCATGTCGGGGACATTGTTTATCAAATATAGATGGAACAAAACTCAATGTTGTAATAGAGTTAAGGAATGGATGTTCATGCTCTTCATCAGTTTCAGTCAATGATTCATCATTATGATCACTATTATTATCACCTTCCTGATTACTATCATTATCACCTTCATGATCACTATTATCATCACCTTCTTGTTCAATATCTTGTTCTCCCTCCTCAACCTCAACACCAATATTCTAAATAGTAGGATTTTGAGATAATTTAGGTGGTTGATTCCATTCAGTAGTTACATTACTATTACATGGTTGGGATTCAAATTGATTCAATAGACTAATGAAATTAGAATGTTGGTGGAAAGATATTTTTTCAAGAAACACATCAATATAGAAATAAGATGAAAGTGAGGACAAGGTTCTATATGCATCATCATCATCAACTTGTATGAGCACATGATCTTCTCTAGGAAAAAATAGGATATATTGATAGAGAAGTGGTTGGGATTGATGTCAAGTACTGTACGGATATATGATTTTAGTTCAGATAGGGTATTGATAAGTGAAATATTTATGGGTCTAACAGAGAGACTAGAATAAGACCCATCTGAGAGAAATTGACCATTATATCGAAGCTTGACAATTTGTGAATGTGAACTAGATACATGTTCCTGTCATTGTAAAACAATAATTCAGATTTTAGAACAGTAATTTAACTTTGGAACAATAATTAATATTGTAGAACATGAATTAATATTTTATAGCATGAATTAATATTTTCGAACATTGACATCATTTTTAGAAGAGTAGTTAAGATTTTAGAACAATAATTTTGAATTTGGAAATAAATTTGGAACAATATTTTTTCTATAACATTAACATTCTAGAACAATAATTTTGAAATTTGGAACAATAATTTTTTGAACAGTAATTAACCTTCAAGTGTCATTTTCTATAACATTATTTTAGTAATGTGGAATTAAATAGTAGTGTTGACTCAAGGTCAATTAGGTCAATGTTGACTCACATCTAAATTAACTAAACCCGTATTTTGATGATGACTAACCATTCCACATATTGGTGTCTAATGTCTCTACTTGAGTGATTTCAGATTAGGTATAGACACACTCCAAATGCCCTAACTTGCACATCTCAAATTGGAGAAAAGACAAGTCAAAGTCAATATAAGTGCACATTTTTGTAATATGATGTAAATCCATTAGAATCATGTTGTAAATCACTTGTAATGATTGTATGACTTGTAATTAAACTTAGAAAAAATCAGGAGAACTTAGATCGAATGTTAGATCACTTTAGATGAAACTTTGAAAATTGATTACAAGCACTTTGTCGGTCGAGTTTCCCAGCCTAAAAAATTGACCGATCATCCTTGATCAATTTTCTGCAGATTGCATCGGTCGAGTTGTGTTTACACAGAACTCGACCGATCAAGTAACTGACCATTTCGATTCCTAATGGTCGGTCAAGTTTTGTCAGGACAAACTCGACCGATCATTTGAATATCGGCCTTGTCATTTACTTGATCGGTCGAGTTACCCTTATAGAAACTTGACCGATTGCACTGTACAGAAAAATGCAGAAAAGTGCTTCTAGCCGTTGTGGAGTTGCAACAAGTGAAAATATATCTGTTGCAAGCCACAAAACAACTAGTTTTCGTTCTCAAGTGTTCCCAAAGGCTAAGAGGCATCCCCAGCTATAAATAGGACCCCTTGGACTTCATTCCAAGGATGAGCATTCAATGAAAACTCTATGTGAGGTTCCTATTCTATAATTGAGTGCTTCCTACAACCTCCTCTCTCTCTCTAAGCTTAATCACTTGCTACATCCATTAGAGTGAGTAGGAAATCTGTAAGAGAGCTAGTCCTACATGTATATCTTGTGAGGCTCTCACTTCCACCACCTCCCTATCTCTCATTTCAATCATGAAGATGAATGTTCTCTCTCTTGTCCAAGAGAGGTGAAGAAGAACAAGGGAAGGAGTCCCTTGGTGAAGATCAAGGCTAAAGACTTGGAGATAGAGTGGGTAAGCCCTTGGTGAAGGCAAAAGACTCCTTGCTCAAGTGGGTAAGTCCTTGGTGGAAGCTTCTCCGAGTGAAGGTGAAGTCAAAGGCGGAAGATCCAAGAAGAGTGGGTAATTCCTGTAATGCTGAAGACTTGTGCAAGAGTAGGTAAGTCCTTGGAAGAAGGTGGAAGACTCCTTGCAAAGTGGGTAAGTCCTTGGTAAGGTTGAAGACTCTTTGTATTGGATAGGTAAGTCCTTTGGTTGGTCATGTATTGTAAGTCTTATGAATGAATATAAGAATGCAATGGTTAAGAAATCCTAGAGGTTGACCTCTCTAGGTAAGTGGACTGACATACTTCTAGTTTGAAGTGTGGAACCAGTCTAAATAGTCTGCCTACTTGTATATGTTCAATCTCTCTCATCCTTGCTATGCATGCTTTAGTTGCACTCAAATTACCTATTTAGCAACCTTATCTTGTGATATATCTTGAAGGTCTAATGAATTTTATTTAAGTGCATTAATCTCTATTCACTCCCCCTCTAGAGCATCTAATCATCCATCCAGGATCCAACAATTGGTATCAGAGCGGGTCTTCTCCATGCATACTTCAACAAGTAGGAGAAGATGGGTGACTACCAAGGAGGGAGATACTCGATCAACCTTCCAATATTTGATGGGATCAATTTCCTCTATTGGAGAAGAAGGCTTGAATTCTACATCCAAGGATCAAGTCTTGAGATTTGGAAAATGGTGAACAACCCATACATGCTAACAAAGACAAAGATTGAAGAATGGGATGAAGCTCCCTTGAAGAAAACAACCTTGAATGCTAGATCCATACACATCCTCTATGCCTCCATGACCCCCACCGAGCTCAACCGAATGTCTTCATGTGAAACAACCTATGAGGTATGGAGAAAGCTATGCATCACTTATGAAGGGACAAATCAAGTGAAGGAAAGCAAAGTCTACATGCTCAAAGGGCTGCTTGAGAACTTCAAGATGGGAAAGGAGGAGAGTATAGCCAACATGTACTCAAGTCTCAACACCATTTTGAATGGTCTTGTTGTTCTAGGACTATCTATGTCTAATGGAGAGATCAACTCAAAGATCCTTAGAACTCTCCCTAAGAGATGGGAACCCAAGGTGACTTCCATTGAAGAAGCAAGGTCTCTTAGGGATATTCCTATTGAAGAGCTCATTGGAAATCTACAAGCACATGAAGCCACACTTGACAAGAGGGAGGAAGTAGAAAGACGAGAAGAGAAAGAACTCAAGAGAATGAAGAAGGTTGAAATGAAGGCTCAAATCAAGGCTATTGTTGATCAAGCCTCTCCATCCTCTCAATTTAAAGAAGATGTCATGTACTCCAAGGGTAGATTCTACAAAGGCAAGTCCTCCTCCATCCGGTGCTTCACATGTGGAAAGAAAGGTCACTACAAAGAAGATTTCCCACAAGGCAAAAGACCCATCTTCACAAGAAGAAGGAGAAATGACACTCAAGATCAAGTGGCTCCTCCAACTCAAGCTCAAGTGAAGATTCAAGTGAAGGATCAAGCTCAAGCTCTAGTGATGAAGGAGAATGCCACTTTTCTCTTATAGCATCAACAAGTGAACACTCAAGTGAGGTAAATCTAAACTCTTTAGATAAAGAATCTTTGATTGATATTATTCATGATATTTGTGCCTCTCTTAAGTCTTCTAAAAGGAAAAGGAAAAAGCTTGCTAAAATTGTTGCTAATTTGCATGTAGAATTGTATGATCTTGAACATGCTAATTCTTGCTTGCTTGATGATAAAAATGCTTGTCTTAGCCAAGTAGACTCTCTTAAATTTGAAAATGCTAGTTTGCTTGATAAGATTATATTTTTAGAAGCTCAACCTCTTATGTCTAGTTCTAATGAAGAGCATACTTTAATTATTGATTCTCTCATGCATGATATTAATGTTCTTAAATCTGAAAATAAGGACAAAGATTTTGTTTTGCAAGAATTAGAAACAGAAAATGCCTCCCTGCTTGCTAAAATCAATTTACATGAATCTTGTTCTAGTTCTACCAGTAGAGAGAATGATGTTGCTACTCTTCATATTGATAGAGATTCTTATTTAACTAAGGCTCTTTGCTTAGAAAATGATCTTTTATATGCTAGAGATAATATCGATCATTTGTCTTCTATTATTGCTTCTCTTAAGCATGATAATGATAGTTTGAGATCTTCTTTGCAAAGATTCTTAGTTGGTAAGAAGAGCCTTAATGATATCCTACACCATACTACTAAACAAATTGGTAGACATGGTCTAGGGTATGATGGTAGTCAAAGGAACAATAAAGGTAAAGGACCTCCAATATTCCATGAAGAATCCTCTAGTTCCAAGACTATGAGCACATGCAACTATTGTAATGATTTTGGTCATTATTCTACTTGTTGTCCTTTTAGGAAAACACCCAAGAACAATAGGACTTGGGTTGCTAAACTAACCCCTCCAGACCCAAAAACATGATTGGGGACCATATCATCTTTCTTCTTGTAGGTACTTGTAAATGGATTGACTTGAGCTATTGAATTGTAAATTGGCTTCTCAATCCACATGAAAGAAGAAAGGTGATATGTGTAGAGGGTGACAACAAGTGGAAAAAGGAATGGTAAGCACAAAGGTAATGGTTCTCTTGCTTATAATAATTTCTAACTTGTTTTTGTCAAGTTAGTGTGCACTATGCATGTAGTTTTTGAGTCAAAAGTGGTATTTCGTGATTCTCTTCACATTCTTGCTCAAAAACTATTTCTAATGCTTCTATAGTGCATCACTAACTTGTTTAGACATTTTTGGATATGGTTTGTATATTTAGCATGTCTTTATATATGTTTTTATGAAATATATGTGCTTTTTGACAGCTGATCTGTCGGTCGAGTTTGCCCTATTTAAAACTCAATCGATAGGCAACAATAACTGTTGCCAACAGCTGTCATCGATCGAGTTGTCAATGCACAGAGCTCGACCGATAACACTATGCACAGAATATACATTTGGCTTATTGAATGAGAATTTCCCTCTCAACTAGATTTTCTCAACCAATAGCCTTATTCTTTGGCACTCTCATTTGGTACCTTTATGTATGCATATTTCCATGTTCTAAATTGTCTATCTGGCTTACAACTCTATCTCTCTAATTGCTCTAAATTGGTATATCTATATCTTGCAATTACTTGCTTTGAGTTGTTTTGAAGGTTTTGATTATGATCTCTTTGGATCTCTTGGTTGTGTCTAAAATTGCTTTCGTTGTACTCTAACTTACTACATCTATCTAGGTGTATATCTTATTTTTGATACAACCTTGAGGTTCTTAGGGAAAATCATCTTATGGTAAGGATGCATATCTAGTGAGTTATATCCTTTCATGCTTCTAAAATTTCATATCTCTTTGTTTGGATATATCTCTACATCTACTCATAGCTTGCTTTATCTTGTGTATCTTTTCGTATCTCTTGCTATGATCTAGATCCTACTAGTAGTCCTAACTTGTGATATCATCTACTAGTAGTTCATATACATGTAGTTCTAATCTTATTTATAATTAGAATCTTTGCTCATCTATATGTTATGATTGTATCTTATCTCATGCATACTCAAGCTTGTTCCTTGAATTGCATATCTACTATCTTGAGTTGCTTGCATAACATTGTGATGCATGGTACATAGATCTACATTGTATGTAGAAATTGAAGTATTTTTGGATTTTATACAGCTTTTGCTCCAGTTTCAGTTTTGGTGCAAGACTAGTGTTTTTATGAAAAAATGACCTTCTGAGCAAGGCTCATCGCTTTGCTATGAGCCCTAGCACTTTTTGGACAAATTCTGTCATCTTGAGAGTCAATATTGCGATTTATTATTTTTCTACAACACTTCATCTTGCATTTTGGGTTGTTCAAGTATATGTTTTAACTTACTTTTTTTTCTATGCTTGGACAATCCCCTATCTGTGATCTTCTACTCTCCTTATATATATTTGTGTTATCTCCTTTCTCTTTAACAAGTGATGTTTCTTATTTCTTCATAACCCCACTTTTTGAAATGACAAAGGGGGAGAAAGGTATGTCTTCTTTTAAAAGAGGAAGAAGACATGTCTTACATGAAGAGGAGAAGTATGTCCATATAAATGGGAGAAGGTTAATGGGAGAAGACATATATGTGTAGAACATATATGAGTAGAAGACATATTATTCTATAAATGTTATGAAATCTAACCATGCAAGAGAAATAACATCAATTGAGGGGGAGTATGAACACTTCAATGCATCAATTGAGGGGGAGAATATGAACTCAATTCCATTGAAACCCCTAGGTTTCTCCACAGGTATGATTTTACTTAAAAGCTTTCAATACATTTATGGAATGGTTTGTCATCTTCAAAAATGGAGAGAATGTTGACTCAAGGTCAATTAGGTCAATCTTGACTCACGTCTAAATTGACTAAACCCGTATCTTGACGATGACTAACCATTCCACATATTGATGTCTAATGTCTCTACTTGAGTGATTTCATATTAGGTATAGACACACTCTAAATGTCCTAACTTGCGCATCTCACATTGGAGAAAAGACAAGTCAAAGTCAATACAAGTGCAGGTTTTGTAATATGATGTAAATCCATTAGAATTATGTTGTAAATCACTTGTAATGATTGTATGACTTGTAATTAAGCTTAGAAAAAATTAGGAGCACTTAGATCGAATGTTAGATCACTTTACATGCATCTTTGAAAATTGATTACAGACACTTTGTCGGTCAAGTTTCCCAGCCTAAAAACTCGACCGATCATCCTTGATCAATTTTCTACAGATTGCATCGATCGAGTTGTGTTTACACAGAACTCGACCGATCAAGTAACTGACCATTTCGATTCCTAATGGTCGGTCGAGTTTTGTCAGGACAAACTCGACCGATCATTTGAGTATCGGCCTTGTCGTTTACTTGATCAGTCGAGTTACCCTTATAGAAACTCGACCGATTGCACTGTATGAAAAAGTGCAGAAAAGTGCTTCTCGCCGTTGTGGAGTTGCAACAAGTGAAAATGTATCTGTTGCAAACTACAAAACGGCTAGTTTTTGTTCTTAAGTGTTTCCAAAGGCTAAGAGGCATCCCCAGCTATAAATAGGACCCCTTGGGCTTCATTCTAAGGATGAGCATTCAATGCAAACTCTATGTGAGGTTTCTATTCTATAGTTGAGTACTTCCTACAACCTCCTCTCTCTCTCTAAACTTAATCACTTGCTACATCCATTAGAATGAGTAGGAAATCTGTAAGAGAGCTAGTCCTACATGTATATCTTGTGAGGCTCTCACTTCCACCACCTCCCTATCTCTCATTTCAATCATGAAGATGAAGGTTCTCTCTCTTGTCCAAGAGAGGTGAAGAAGAACAAGGGAAGAAGTCCCTTGGTGAAGATCAAGGCTGAAGACTTGGAGCTAGAGTGGGTAAGCCCTTGGTGAAGGCAGAAGACTCCTTGCTCAAGTGGGTAAGTCCTTGGTGGAAGCTTCTCCGAGTGAAGGTGAAGTCAAAGGTGGAAGATCTAAGAAGAGTGGATAATTCCTGCAAGGATAAAGACTTGTGCAAGAGTAGGTAAGTCCTTGGAAGAAGGTGGAAGACTCCTTACAAAGTGGGTAAGTCCTTGGTAAGGTTGAAGACTCTTTGTATTGGATAGGTAAGTCCTTTGTTTGGTCATGTATTGTAAGTCTTATGAACGAATATAAGAATGCAATGATTAGTAAATCCTAGAAGTTGACCTCTCTAGGTAAGTGGACTGACATACTTCTAGTTTGAAGTGTGCAACCATTCTAAATAGCTTGTCTACTTGTGTATGCTCAATCTCTCTCATCCTTGCTATGCATGCTTTAGTTGCACTCAAATTACCTATTTAGCAACCTTATCTTGTGATATATCTTGAAGGTCTAATGAATTTTGTTTAAGTGCATTCAGTTATATTCACCCCTCCCCTCTAGAATATCTAATCACACATCTAGGATCTAACAAGTAGCAATACAATTATTTCATTTTTAATATTGCATAGTAATTTTAGGTCCAAAGTTTTGAATCTAAAAATATAGTAGAAAAAAATACCTCAAATGAAGAGATCTCCCTTGTCAATCAGAATACCCAAGAAGAGAAAGAAGAGAAGCAGAATCCTGACCATATAGCGAAAGAAGAAGAATATAGCTCCAAGATCTCCCGAAATCAGTTCCAAGATTGCCTGAAATCAACTCCAAGAAATAGAAATCCGAGCACGGAACTTCAGAGCAATGGGAGTAGAGAAGAAGTTGAAGAAGTTGAGGAATGGTGTGAGTTTGGGGGGCTGATCTTGTCTCCTTTATATAAGAGAGCAATGTGTTCCCGTTGGGGACGCATTACCCCCACGTGACAACGCCCGCGGCCCGTAACGGCTATGTTGCAACGGTTAGGGGAGCAATGCGTCCCCAGCCGAAACACATTGCCCCAAAGAGCCGTTGGGATGTCCCAAGACGGGACGTATTGGTCCCATAGCAGGGCAATGCGTCCTGTTTCAGGATGCATTGGCCCCACAGTAGGGCAATGCATCCCGAATGAGGACACATTGCCCTGCGGTGAGATCAATACGTCCCGCCTCGAAACACATTGCTCTGTCGTAGAGGAATGCGTCTTGATCCATGACGCATTGCCCTTCTGTGGGGCCAATGCGCCCCAGGTCAGGACGCATTGCTCTGCGAGAGAGCAATGCGTCTAAAGGCGGGATACATTGTTCTCAAAATGTGAAATTTTAAAAATTAAATTCAAGAATGTGTGAACTAAAATAGGCAAACGTGCCATTTTGGTTTTTTTGCCATGTTAGAAACTTGACATCGACGTCGATGGGTTTGTTCATAGTTGTCCCTGAACTCTGTGCTCTGCATGGTGTCAAACTCGACGGCCAGAATGTGATTGGTATCGTTGCCATTGTTTGTTTCGGAGAAATTGGTCGTGGAAAATGAGGGAAACGTAGTGAAGTTGCTTAAAGTTAGATGGGGGAAAATAGAAAGCGTGGCTCTTGATCTGTTTCGCGTTGTTGGTAAACTGCAGTAGGCCGGGCGAGGTTATAACGGCTGAATCGTCCAGGAGCAGAGACTTTCTTGCGTCGCCGGAGAAACTGTTCAAGGTAAAATGAGCATTAGGTGCATCCTCTGCCTCCCCAACATTTATCAGAAGTAAGAGGAAAAGCAGGACACATGATGCTATAGGGTATTAGATGATTGATCGGAAACGATAAAACCTCTGCGATCGTGATAGTTATACGCAATTCAGTTGCGAATACAGATATAAGGACAGATATGATGGCGATCATGATCGCAAAGATTACGGACAGACGGCGAAGCTGCTTCTGCATGCGATGCAACAATTCACATTTTTTTTTTCAATTTCAAAAATTGACTGCGTAATCAACTGATCAGCCTTCATTCCAATAAACACTCCTATACAATTTTAAGAAATGGTTACAAACCATCTCTGCACACAGATGTGGTTGATTTTTACCCCGTGGCTTCGCAGGAGCTTGTAATGAAACTTCGTTTTTTCTTTTCATGTTAAACTCAGCTACCTTTATTCTTGCTGGCAACTCACCCTTGGCGGCTCGAACACAAAGAACAATGGAACATAAGTCAACGAACTTGAGAAATTGGAATACGTGTTAGGGATAAGTGATACAGACCACCTCTTCCAAACACCATAGGACTTAACTTACTGGACGTGTGCCGGGGTGTGGGGGGCCCTGTTTTTTTTTTTTACTTTTTCTCTTTTGATTTTTTGGAAAAATAAAACAGGAGAATCCGTAGTTTTGTTAATAACTTTTATTCCGTAACGATTTTTTTGACGAAACAAAATACACCGGATTCGTTATAAAAAATGCATTTGAACAAGACTAATATTGATATATTTTTGAAAAAAAAATTAAATAATAAATAAGTCAAATATTAACATAATACACCCAATATGGTGTTAATACGTTTAATACGAAAATGTTATGATGTAAATGCGTCCACTTATAGTGTGAATGCGCCAACTTATAGTGTAAATTTACGAATGCGCCAACTTATGGTGTGAATGTGTGAATGCGCCAATTTATGACGTGAATGCACGTCCACTTATGATGTGAATGTGTCAACTTATGGTGTGAATGTGTGAATGCGTCCACTTATGGTGTGAATGCGTCCACTTATGGGGTGAATGTGCCCATTTATGGTATGAATGCGTCCAGTTATGGTGTGAATGCACCCACTTATGGTGTGAATGTGCCCACTTATGCTCTGAATGCGCCCACTTATGGTGTGAATGTGTGAATATGTCCATTTATGGGGTGAATGCACCCACTTATGGTGTGAATGTGTGAATGCGCCCACTTATGGTGTGAAATGCGCCCACTTATAGTGTGAATGTGCCTACTTATGGTGTGAATGTGCCCACTTATGGTGTGAATGTGTGAATGCGCCCACTTATGTGTGAATGCGTCCACTTATGTGTGAATACGCCCACTTATGGTGTGAATGCGCCCACTTATAGTGTGAATGTGTGAATGCGCCCAATTATGGTGTAAATGCACCCAGTTATGGTGTGAATGCGCCCACTTATGGTGTGAATGCGCCCACTTATGGTGTAAATGTGTGAATGCGCCCACTTATGGTGTGAATGCACCTACTTATGCTGTGAATGTGCCCATTTATGGTGTGAATGTGTCCACTTATGCTGTGAATGCGCCCACTTATGGTGTAAATGTGTGAATGCACCCACTTATGGTGTGAATGCGCCCACTTATGTTGTGAATGCACCCACTTATGCTGTGAATGTGCCTACTTATGGTGTGAGTGCGCTCACTTATGGTGTGTATGTGTGAATGCACCCACTATGGTTTGAATGCGCCCACTTATGGTGTGAATGCACCCACTTATGTTGTGAATGTGTGAATGAGCCTTGTTATGGTGTGAATGCGCCCACTTATGGTATGAGTGCGCCCACTTATGGTGCCAAACATTAGTAGTAAACACCCACTTATGGTGTGAATGCGCCCAGTTATAGTGTGAATGTGCCCACTTATGGTATGAATGCGCCCTATATTTGTAATAAAAGCTCATTTATGACAAATGCGTCTACTTTTGATTGAATGTATATTTTTGATTGAATGCGCCCACTTATGGCAAATGTGCCTACTTGTATGGCAAATGCGCCTACTTATCACAAATCTTAATCAGAGTATGTGCATAAATAGCAAATTAACACAAATCTTAACACAATGCGCCTAATATTTGTAGAAAAATACTCAATTACGGTGTTAATGCATCAATTATAGTGTGAATATGTCTACTTTTTAGATGTTTTGTATAAATAAAAATTAACATAATCTTAATATAATGTGCACACATTTGTAAAATAGCGTGCATATCATTTTTTTCAAAATATATCGAAATTGGTCTTGTTAGATTGCATTTTTCGTAACAAGTCCAATGATTTTTATTTCGTTACACAATTCATTATGGATTAAAAGTTATTCACAATTTTTATTTTTGTACTCTTTTGTGTGCAGATCTGCCACGTGGCAAAAAAAGGAGGGGCCCGATCGGGAAACCACTCCAGCCAAGCGGTATACCGCCCGCGTGTGGGGCGCGTCCCTGGTGGGCGCGTCGTGGTAACATTTTCAAAAACCATACGACCGACTAGCAGCTAAGGCTGGACCAACTGTCAATGTCAACCTGCTGCTCAATTTGATGTTATTAAAAACGTGAAAAGAAAAGAGAGAGAGAGAGAGAGGAAAGTAGGAAGAGGGAGAGTGGGGTTGTTTCTTTTTCTAATGTGAGAGAAAGAAATGTGAGAGAAGGAGAGAGAGTGGTAGAGAGAGGGTTGTAGGAGAGAGAGAAAAAGAACAAGCTATTTTTGTTAATAATTTTTGAACCGTAATATATTTTTTAGCAAAATAAATACGTCTGTGCTCGTATCAAAAATACTTTACAAGAAAACTAAGTTCGGAATATTACAAATAAATAAAAATATACAATATAAAGATGAGAGATAATGTAATTGTAAAAACTAAAAAAGGAGGAGAGAGAAATCATTTTATAGCTTTCAATATGTAATGGATTTTAAGTACGCTCTTTAAAAAATATATTTTAAAACAAGACTAATGTCATGTGTTATCCCATGCTATCCATATTATAATATGGTAGTCCATATTATAACATGCTAGCCG
Source organism: Alisma plantago-aquatica (assembly GCA_963693085.1). Lineage (NCBI taxonomy): Eukaryota > Viridiplantae > Streptophyta > Magnoliopsida > Alismatales > Alismataceae > Alisma > Alisma plantago-aquatica. The sequence goes on from OY856409.1 coordinate 224,068,107, forward strand.
GTGTGTTATAACATGTATCTCATGTTATCACGTTATCCCATGGTATCTCGTTATTACATGTTATTTGTGGTATCAATGTTATCAATATTGTCGATGTTATCCATGTTATCTATGTTATCCATGTTATTTTGCGTGTCCATGTTATTCTATGATATCCATGTTATCTCATTTATCCTATGTTATCATTTATCCCTTGTCAAATTATATGTTACCTCATATTATCTCGTTATCTAATGTCAAAAGACCTGGTTGTAACATACAATTGGAATGAAGATAATATACAAATGGACTGTAGATAACGTACGACAATACTTCCCTCTTATTTTTAATATTTTTTTTCTTTTTAAAAATAAATTAAACCTGAGATAGCGTACAATTGAACTGGAAATAGCATATATTTGGACCAGCGATAGCGTGCGAGACTACTTCCCTCCTATTTTATAATTTTTCTTTTAAAAATAAATAAATTAAACCTGAGATAACATATAATTGGACTGAAAATAACATACATTTGGACCACAGATAATATATGACACTACTTCCCTCATATTTTACAAATTTTTAGTCTCTTTTAAAAATAATTTGAACCTAAGACAACGTACAATTGGCCCTTAGATAACGTACAATTTTTGTGTACATGAATAACATGGGTAACATGGCATAACATGGTATAATATTCTTTTGTAGTAAACCATCATTTTTATTTCATTAAAAATTTCATTACGGTTTGAGAGTTAGAAGTAAAAAAAAATTCTCCATGGTATAACATGGATAACATGGGTAATATGTTATAATATGGTATAATATTTTTTGTTAGTAACCCATCACTTTTTATTTTGTTAAAAAAATTATTAAGGTTTGAAAGTTATAAGTAAAAAAATTCTCTCCTCTTTTTTGATTTTATGTCAGCATTAGTCTTATTTTCAAATATTTTTATTAATAACTCATCAATTTTTATTTTGTTAAAAAAATATTACGGTTTGAGAGTTATAAGTGAAAAAAATTCTTACTCCTCATTTTTGACTTTATGTCGACATTAGTCATATTTTAAAATATTTTTCTTAGTAACTCATTTATTTTTATTATGTTAGAAAAATCATTACGATTCGAGAGTTATAAGTAAAATAAATTTCCCTCTCTTTTTTTACTTTTACAATCACATTATCTCTCTTATTTTACATTATATATTTTTTTTCAAAATATGTCGAATTTGGTCTTGTTGTAAAGTATTTTTATAAGAAATTCAACAGTATTTATTTCGTCAAAAAATTTATTACAGTTTAAAAGTTATTAATAAAATATACTCTTTTTCTCTCTCCACTACCCTCTCTCCACTCCCCCTCCCACTCTCTCCTTTCTCTTCCTCTTTCTCTCTCACATTGAAAAAGCAACAAGTCTTTTCTTCGTGTTTTTGGGACTTGTGCAAAAGACACAGCAACACAACAACATCTTTGTTCACGTTTTTGAGACTTTGTGCAAAAAGCACACTACAACAACACTAACAAATAACTAGTCGTCTCATTTGGGGTTCAGTCCTTCATATACGTATGGTTTTCCTACATGTTATATCGTAATATACTTTAGCAACTAGAAAAAGACGCGGCTGATTTTTTTATAAAAAAAAAAAGTCAAATTGGCATGATATGGACAGTCTCGAGAATCTTTTTTCATAATAGTATATTTTGATTTAGAGCTGCCACTTAAAGCAGCAATTTTGAGATGTTTGGTTCGCAAGATTCCCAAGAACCTTACAGTTCATCAACCCAAAATTAGTAAAATGTTGTATTTTTAAAATTATGCAAACACAAATTATATGTTTGGTTTGTTGGACTTGATAAGTGCTTACATTTTCTTGGTCACCGTCTAGCCCATGCGGGATTTTAGCACCCGATTTTTTTTGACGGAGTTTGAAATGCAAGATCTCTAATATGTCAAGAAACTTTGAGATTAGCTCCATTTTTTAAATCACGCAAATACATGTTCTACATATAGATTCTCAAATCCAATCTAAGTTGGCAAAATATGTGTACCAAAACATGCCTTAAAGAACATAATTGTTACTTTAGTAGCCACTTTAAAAAAATTCAAATCATGACTTTAATTTGCATTTTTTTTCATAAAACACCGAATTCAAAAGTGTGTCTATAATGCACTACTTTAGGTGGTGACTACAATGCAAAGTATGTTATTATAAAAAATAATTTCCCAAAATAACTATGAAGGAAAAGTTATATTCAAAGAGTGCTACTTTGTTTTATTTTTTTCTATTACTAACATAAGAAATCAGAGTTAGTTTTTTTGTCACTATACACTTGAATTTTGCATTTTGTCTTCTCTCTTTTATTATAAAAATCGGCATATGTTATTAACCAAGATGGCGAGTGGGATGTTGGTTTCTTCTGGAGTGGCTTGAAGAGAATGTAGTGAAAGAGATTAAAATGCTAACACCTCCTTTCAACGCGTACCACAACAATGTTTGGATCTGAAACCACACGCTTGACGGCCAATACATCACAAAATCTGCATACGCAGTCCTGAGACAGTTTAAAATGTAGAAATTGGTGGAAATTGGGCTCGAATTTGAGAGTCCCTAGGACTACAACAAATTCCAGTTTCTCCGGCATACAAATATGCCTGGAGAGAACCTAAGCTATGTCAGTATTACTGTTTTGCGGTATTTTTTATTATGCCGTGAAGATGTCATTAAAGGACGTGCCGGTGAAAGATATCCGGCATATTATAACATGCCATAACTCAGTGCAAAAGTCGGCATTATGCACATGCCGGAAATGAATCTTAAAATGTTGGGAAATAAGCCTGGAAAAGGCAATTCATTAATTATTATAACTGAATTTAAAACAATAAAATATGAAGTCGCAAACCATCAATATGCCGGAAACTGCATTGTAAGAATATGCATCGTCACCATCATTCACATATGATTTTATAGGACAATTTAAATGGCAATTGATATATATATATATATATATATATATATATAGAGAGAGAGAGAGAGAGAGAGAGAGAGAGAGCTCAAGAATACACTCTTAAAGAAATATTTTAGATCACATATTATTTTTGTATGTACATTGACATGTTCCTCTGACATCAATAGAAAATGACATTATTGAAACAAAAAAAACATGGCACATTGTCTTCAGATTTTCTATTGTTGTACATGTTTCACTTTTGATGTCTAAACAAATATTTTAATACATCCTTTTTTTACAAGATGGTGACACAACCGCTCCTCTGGCTAAACACCATTACTCTTTCTACTTCAAGAAATATCTAAATACTTTGGTTCATGCAGCAGCTGCATGCTCTGCTTAGCCCAACGACTGCTTTTTCTGCTTAGCCCAATAACTGCTTGATCTGCTTCACTCAACAACTGATATCTCTTCTTTGCTGGATTGACGATATCTCTTCTTTGCCCCGCAGCTCCATGGGAAGGTTGCAAAAGATGACATATGAAACCTTTTGAGATGTGTGGGACGTTGAAATAGTAGATGGTGTCGAAGCCACTACTTGCCCAACCCATTTTCAACCTCTAGATAGATGCAGGTATCGAACCAGTGGACAACCATTTGTAGGAACTTTCTGAACAGAGAGTTTTTTGAGCTTCTTGTGCCAATCGAACAAAGGACGATTCCGCAACTAGCTTCTTTGGAACTATGAGAGTACAACATACATTGTCCATGGATAAAACACCTACTCCTATCCAACTCATTCCATACCGGGGGCAGTGCATGAGTTTCCACCAACACACAATCACTAGCAGCATTGTTGAAGAAGATGCAGGGGTAGAACCAACAATTGGATGTTAGGAAATGATAAAGCTAAGTGAAAATAACTTAATTCTAGAATAAATATAAAAATATTCAATAAGTACTAGTATACTGCTTTTTCATAATAACCAATATATCATTCTCTTCTTAAAAGGAGTTGGAAACACATGGAGAAAATGCATAATTAAATGGAGTTTTAAATAGGAGCATTTGCATCTAAAGTTGATTTTCTTTTTCACATCACTAGTAGAATCAACCTGGTATAAACCAATTTCTAAAATCTATGTATTATTGCTACAAGTGATGAAGATAAAAGAAAATATATCTTGCAGTACATCTTTTAATACAATAACTTCATTTGGAAAACATCTAACAAGTGACAATTGACTTGCATGCTAGGATATAGATGACAAGTTAATTGGTTCATGCGCTCATACAAAGATGTAGAAATACACACACACACACACATATATATATACTAGTGAACGCACACGTGCACATGCACGTGACATATAAAATTTGTTGGAAATGTGCGGGGAGATGACTCGTCCGTGAAAGAGTCCCTACGGTAAAAATATTTGTGTTGGTTGTTTGAAAGGAGAGAATCAAGGAACCGTTTCCGTGGGATGGAGAGGGAAATATAGAATCAAAGATAATAAAAGTTAAAAGGAGAGTGTGGGAATAAATATTTGTAGGAGCAAAATTCCTTGAAAAAAGGAGAGAAGAGAGTGAATCAAGGAGAGCGCAGCATCAAACTCGCTCTTTTTATAGTAGTATAGATGTGTGTGTGTGTGTATGTATTTCTTGATCTATGCTAACTCCCAAAATCTACAGTGGTGGCTAGGGATAAAGGCAATATACCATGATATATGCTAGCTCCAAAAGCAATGGGGGTTTAAAGACGAATGCTATGCAGAGCCTTTGGCAAAGCTTTTATGACTGATGTAGCAAGAATTATAGAGGATAAACATCAAAGTGCATACTCTCCCGAATAATTGTGCCACCTCTTTACTTTAAATTGTGTTTGTCTTCCATACTAATTAGATTTCTGAAATGTCACTTGAAGTAGTTCTTGCTACCAACAACAAAAAGTTGTTAAATTTAGCCATCACTTTTCCACACTAGTAACATTGAGTGTATGGCAAACTTTTGAAACAAAACTATTTCTGCTTTGAAGATATTACATTGTAAAACATATGTTGTGAGGATGGGAAAACGAGAAAGAAAAGTTTGTAATTGGATAACGTTAGAAATTTGCACATGGGACAAATTGAATCTGTCAGCAAAATAAGAAAAAAGGTGCAAAACACAAGGTGTGGAGACAAATGCTCATGTAAATGTATTACCTATATATTGAAGTAGAATTTTAGATATATTACAAGGTACACATACCTTCTAAATTCTAAGTAACTAGACTTTATTATCATTAGTTACCAAATAGTACACCGACCTTTAAAAGGAATCATCAAATATATATTTTTTGTTACTCGAGAAAATACTCAACTTAAACCTAGAAATTGAATTAGATCCTACAGCACAATATTGAAATACCATCCTATAAATAAAACTAATTGAGTCAAGGAATACATATGTAACAATTGACATTCATTTGTAAGAAAATTTACAAAATTCAAGGGAAAAATAATGGGTTCATCGAGGCATCAACGGAGAGAACTCTACAACATAAGTTTGACAAAGAAAAAATAGGTATTAACACTAATTTTATAATTTTCCCCAAAAAAGTGTAAATTTAAGTACACCTCACAATTAATCATTAATCATAAACTCTTGTTTTACCTCATATCATGGGGTGAATGCCACATACCCTATTTATTGCATATGTTTTGTTGTTTGAAGCCTTAACCCTACTTTCCTCGCCACATACGCAAAAGCCTAGATCTTGAACTATATGTAGTGATTTTTATTGGTATTAGCAAGATTGGTGTTCAAGAATAAACACATCTGATTTCCTTTGAGGGAAATGGAAAAATTAAAGACAAAAATATATAATATGAATAGAATAAAGAAACATGAAACATGAACAAAAAGGCATATTTAACCTCAAGCTTCATAGATCAACATATGTGTTGGGAGATTAGTTGATCCTAAAAACCTTATCAACCTGCTCGAGATTTTAATATGATAAAGAAACAAGATTACTATGTGTCTCATTTACATGTTATACTAGAACGAAAAGGTCATTACATATTGATATTACAGTGAACTAATCTAATGTTGGTTATTTCTTTTTTGTGCAAACTACACTGCATGAATGGAAAATTGTAGGGACTTACCTTTCCTACTCATTCACTTTGTCTATGTACTAACAAACATAATTTTGATTTCCAGGGAGAAGACAATGACCTTATTTTTATTTTTTAATATTATATATACAGAAGAACATGTGGTTTGTATTCAAACAAAATACTATTTTAGATGCCACTGGAAAAGCATAAGTATTGCGAAAGAACTCGGAACTACAAAAAAAATCATAATTTCATGGTTGAAGATGCTTATCACACTTGCCTCATGTGGTCTAATTCCACTATATTTGCATGGTTTGAATTGTAAACTGATTAAACTCCTGTATTTTATTTTAGATTAAAGGAACTATTGAGTGGAATCAAACAAACCTAAAAGAAAACATATGATAAAAGAAGTCTCTTTCAACAAATCCTGGATAAACTGGACCATTTTCCCCTCTACCACACACAAAACATGCCTATGCACTTCTCTATGTGCTTTCATCTCGCCTAGTGAACATGCTCTTGTTAGCGCAGATGCAACAAGGACCAACGTGTTACCTACTACCATTTCCATCAACTCCATGATCGTTACATTCTAACATGCAACCTACAATGTTGGATCCATGGTGCTGAACTTTGATTTAGTTTTGACTTCACTAGGTGTAGACATATAAGTTTGTGGAAACTTCTAGGAAGTTTTGAGGAAGTTTAGATGCAAACTTCAAAAAACTTCGATGCTGATTTTTGAAGAATCTGATGTGAATTTGTAGAAAACTTCAATTGAAAACTTCTACTTATGTTATACATACCTCTGTCTTATAATTGTTAATTTAACAAAAAAATATGATTCGTAACTCTCTAGACCTAGGTAGGTTGACAATACAATGTGTTTCTTACAATGGTCAAATGTGAAATACAGATACAAACACACTTCAAGTGTTGAACATATGTATTAAATACAATATACGAACAAATAGTAGTTATAAGACACTCCCTAGGAAAGAGTGCAAACAACAAACATAGGAGTTGATATTGGAAGCTGTGAAGAGGTTGGAGGTGACACCTATGACTTATATGACTGTTAGGGCACTAGTTAGGATTAATGTTAGAAAAGGGAATTGGCGGACCCACCTAGATTAAGTTGGCGTTAAGTAACAGAAGTGTATAGATTCATTACATATATAACACAACACAATTTTAAACAGACCTGAAAGAAAACTATACCAATGTTAACTGAATATTAGGTGATGATGATTCATGTCCGTAGAAGTGATAGTTCTAGAAAGTGTTTGTAATTAGACAATTACACTAATGACAAGAGCATAGTCACTTATGGATAGATTTTAAACCTAAATCCTTTCCTATGCAACCAACAACCACATTTGGATAGCTAGAAGGTGCAATAGTTATAGTATTTCTTTACTGAGCTCAACTCCAAGACCGAGAAGCAACAAAAGTTGTTTCCTGTTGTTGGGGGGGCATGGGATGTGACAAATGTCAAATGTAGTTTTTGAGATCCCAATACTCCTCTGGTGCATACATATTATCCATACTTAGTTATGATCACACAAAGATGAACATTGCAAATTGTATACGTTATGACCTTCGTCTTTATGAAACATTGTCAACACATATACATAGTAGTTGGACTGTGATGTTTCAACTTCGTTTTGATGAAGTAGCATGCATTGGTGGCAATTACCACTCTGCCACAACGAGCTTGGATTACGTCCAGAAGGTTCTTAACTTGCCTATCAAGCATCATTTATATATAATAAGATCTAGAATATTTATGAATGACCCTGGTATAGAAGATTGAAACCCCAGTTGTTTGCAATGTGTTTATTCATTTAAATTGGGTAACAAGTATCCATCAAAATCAAATTTTTTTAGACATTAGTTTTGTATAAAAGTATGCTAAAACCTTTAAACAAGATGACAAATAGTTACCCTAGTGAATAGAAAAAGCCAAAAAATACTTGCAAAGAGGAATTTCAAATGTATGGGTTACTTTAATTTTGATGGCTGTTTAAATGAGTACACATATTCAGCTCAGCTAGAGAAATTGAAGACAACAAACACACACTATTTTCATACTCAACATATGATCTAAATCCATCACAAAGTGATTTCTTCACAGCAAGTTGCACCATACATAAGGAAAACTATGTCCTATCATGGCCTGACTATCCATACATGTAGAAAGCAGCCACCTAGTGAATGGTTGTCAAACCAGATTATGCAAAGAAGACTAGGGAATACAACTTTTAAGGGAGCATATGAGGTAGGAACAAAGAAAACTATGTTACTTATCTTAAATGTTACTAAGAGATCTCTAGCTTATATGTGAATGGTTTGGTTTTCACTTGATCCACATAGCCCACCTACTTTGTTTTATTATTAATAGTTATCTAGAAGTAGGGCTGGCAAATTGGTTCAGGTTGACCATATTTTATGTTGGGTTGAGCCTAAAACACATGAACTGAACTCAATCATAAAATTATTCCAGATCTGACATAACTGGTAATTGCATTTCCATGTTGAGCCCAAAAATACAAAAGACCAAAAATGATTATTCCCTTTTGCAGTTAATAAAACAAAAAAAAAATTCATAAAATTGTAGTAGGAAGATGTGAGATTACCAAAACCAAGCATAGGAAGAAGGTAGATTAACAAATATTAAAATAGAAAAGGTATAAATGTTAACAAGTACTCACATATCTTTCTAAACTGACATAAATTTAACTACAAAAAAAATCAACACAAAAGAGAAAAGTAACATTTAAGATCAAACCAAGAAACATGAGACAAAGAAAAATGTAATCAAGGAGGTGATATCAATAGTAAACAAGCATACAAATAGTAAACAATAACTTGATGTCAAAATAATTCCATAAGGTTCTTTGAGAAAAATATAATGATACATTCATATTCCAAGATGAAGTTACAATGATGGTATGAATCCATAGATACATTGTCTTCTTTCAGATCAAGTTTATTTGAAAAGGGAGTATGGTAAAAAAATGGAAGTGTTTACTCTTTTAATTTTATTATGGTTTGATCAGCCTTTTAGGATCTAGAATGTGAAACCTGAATTTGATCCATAACAAGGGCTCTTGGATTCAATTCGGTTTTGGGTTGGATCAAGATATTGCACAACTAGGACCTCTTAAACAGCATATGGTTCATCTGATCAGGTTGGATTTCACAAACACTGTCTTAAAATGAGGTGCATATTGTTTCATATAGGAAGCTTAATGTGAATTTTCTATACATAGAAGCGTGCTTGATATCTCTCTGGTTCCATTGACCACATTGTTAAACTAGTTTCCAAATATATGAAAGAAGTCTGTTATGAATGGTCAATTCTGATATATTGTCTCCCCTCGAATATACATATATTTTCTATGAGTAGATTGTTTTGTTTATACTAATATCTTTCCATCAGTAACAACTCCAATCATAGTATGAATGTTCAAGCTAACTTTGTGGTTCGTATCAGGACAAGGGATTGGGCTGTCAAAACCCTACCTTTTCCATCAACTTGAGACTAACTGACCCTTAAGAAAGCTATTCTCTGCTCTTGAATAAGATAACATGTTAAAGTTATGGAAGAAGATGTCTACTTCTCGAAAAAAATACTATAATATAATGTTTATCTTGCCTCCTCAATATTGAAATAGATATCTATTGATGTTTTTATTAATGTTATAACTTCAGAAATTGTTAAAAGGAAATTAGTTGCTACTCCATGCATAACATTCGTCTGTCCTATACAGATAGACACACATTCGAAGAAGACAAGATGTATAGATGATTATAAAGCACATACTCCTCAAGCTAGCTAGGCCCCATCAATTGACTGCTAGAATCGTCAATCTGAAAATTTGTTCCAACTGCGTACCTTTTTTTAGTTTGCTTAGGCCTTGCTGTCCGCTTTCTCTGAGATTGCCTCTATTCACGATGCACAATATGAAAAGCACCCAATGCCGAAGTCGTTGTCCCTCCACGCTACAGATTGCTCCAAATCTAACATTGACTGACTATTGTGCTATGGTGATCACATGCAAATGTACCATGCTAAAAGAAAATGAAGGAAGGATTAAGGGATGTATATGTGAATGTATCTATAGGATTGGAGGAGTGTCCGACTATGGTTGAATATTTTTAACCCCTCTCCAAATCAAAGCATTGTTCATATCATTGAAATGGTTGTCCCCCGACGCTGACATTAGAATCCTGGAGGTTCTATGTTGCTCAAGAAATCCTCTGTGAAGCAACTATAGAATCTAATTCGGATGTAGCATAGAAACTTTGCAACTTCCGACGTACCAATTGGTCCTCACAACCAGGGAGATCAGAGCTATGGCCGAGTACAATTTGACCTGACTTAGGGTCCGTCTGGTTGGATGGAAAATGAACGTATGCTGTTCCAACTCATGATGACTTCCAACTTCATGTGTTTGGTTGGATGGAAGTCCAACTCATGCTGCGGAAACAAACTATTTGACAATGACAGATTACACATAAAAGTCTGGAAAATGAACTATGCCCTTTTCAGGCGCGGTTCATTCCCATAGCTGGGCACGTTCTGCCATTTCCATCATTATCCTCCCCTCCTCGCTGCCTAATCGCCCCACTGTTTTTTCGTGACGGTTGGGTACCTGCTGTAATACCGTCTCCTGAGAATGGACTTTTTCGGGTATTGCCTTATCCATGGATAATTACAGTCTTCAAGCATCTCCTACCAAACGCTAAACAAACAAACCAGTTCAGTTGCAGCATCATCCAACCAAACGGTTGGTTTTTAATTTCGAAACATGTTTTGTAATTCCTGTTTTGAAATTCACCTCTTGTCTTGCAACTGCGAATAACCAAACGAGCCGTTAGAAGAAGGTATTTTGGGGGTGAGATGGAGAAGATGAGAGCTGTTGTGAGATTCATCATTTCCACTACCACTGGACAGAGAACCTGAGGGTAGAGAAAATACAAATGGGAATAAGAAACTAGGTTTCTCGGTAACCAGCGTCTCCTTTTTTTTATCGAAAAAAAAAACCAGCGTCTCCTTTGACACGTGGTAATTGCAATTAGTGGAAACATTAGGCCTAGTTTGGCCATCGTAATCCAAACTGCCTGTATTTGATGTACGACATACACAGCGGATTGTCATAAACGGTTGTCCTTTTGTATTTGTTATTGACCGTTGTGTATATGATTGAGCAAAAAATTGGTAATCGCAAATGATGCCCGGAGCGGCAGGCATTGAAAATGCCAGTGTCGTGCTCCCACCATCATTGATTTTGTGTGTCCTTCTCCCATGCAGAACTGGTTGCTTTCCCGCCCTTATCTCAGCTCTTCTGCGCAACTACCAGGATTTGCAAAGGTTTTAGCCAAACTAGGCCTTAAAGTCTGTAAAAAATTTATTTCGCGGGAGACAGTTCTAAGGGAGGGCCGCCGTGCTGCGACCATGGGACGAGGGCTGCTTTCGGCACTTCATTTTAAAATTGCCGAAAATTTATGCCGGAGATGATGGGTTTTGTTGTAGTGTTACAGTTCTTTGCATGGATCATTGCTCCCGGCGCACTGCTCACTAATGCCAGAAGGAAGGCAACTGCATATTACTGAGGATGGTGGATGTAACAGATGTCAAAGGTGTGAAGAAACAATGTTACATGCCCTATGAGATTCCATGCATGCTAAGCCAGTCTGGGATAACTTGTTGCACACGGATGAAGTGGATGAAATCTTCAGCTACACTGAAGTTAGCACATGGTTGTACACCTATATATAGAAACAAGATAGTGTGCATATTTATTTCTTAGTGTCTTGCTGGAACATACGGAAGGTAAGGAATCGTCAGGTGATGGAAAACAGCGTGTGACCTATACCTCAACAAGTCGTGCACATCCAAAAGGAGATTTAATTGACGAGGTTGGCTGGAGTGACAGACATGGAAGCCAATAGCTTAAAAAGAGGGGCAATGGATCAAACCTCCATAAGGATACACCAAGCTCAGCTCGGATGCAGCTGTTGGATGGGGTACAGCAGCAGCGGTCTTCATCGCAAGAGATTGGGAAGGGGTTGGGTGTAAGGTACTAGCGTATTATTGTTTTTGAGTGTGCTACAGAAGCTGACTATGGGGCTTGCTGATATGAATCAGATTGAGAAGGCTATTTTGAGACGGATAGCAGTGTCGCAGTGAAAGCTATAGAGGAACCTATGGAAAAGCATCCGAGGTACGCCCAATGGACGATCAAGATCAACAAGCTCATGAATCCTAATTGACGACTAGATCATATTTACAGGAAAATCAACATGACTACGAACAACATGGCAAAGTATCACCTTAAAAGCAAAAATTTATTCTTTCACTATGTGATCCCTCCATCTGTATTGGATTATGTCATTAGCAGTGAGACTTGTAATGGTAGTAGTACTATAAGATTTAATTTTGCAAATGAAAGTAGGAATTGTAATTATGATTTCAATTGGCTTGCATGAGGAAGGCAAGATGAATAAAAGAGCTTTCTCACTTCACCCAAAAAAAATAGCATATGTTAAGCTAGTATATTAAAAAAAAACATGTGAATGTTTATGATTTTTTGTGGAAAATGCATTAGAAAAGTATGAATGGGTAAGTATATTCACAATTATACATGCATTTTCCATGGTATCGATCTTGTTGTCTGTAAACGAATGAGTGTCATACCTCGCGCATATGAAATACAACATGTTATATTGAAGATGACGCCTCTCAAAGTTATTGGTCCAAATGATGTCTATACCAAATTTATTCAAAATAATTGGAAGAAAGATGACCCTTTTATTGTCTGCACGGTCATTGATGTCTTCAATAGTGAAACTATTGACTCTTCTCTTGCTGACTCATATATGGGACTCATGTCGAAGATCGAATTGTTTTGAGGTGTAATGATTTTTGACCCATATCCCTAAATAACAGATGCTTCAAGCTCATCTCCAAGGTGATCATTGAGTGCATCGAGCCGTTTCTAGACAACTGGATTGCCCCAACCCAATTTAACTTCATATCCAGATGACACATCTGTGACTTATATACTTCTTGTCCAGGAGGTTATACACTCCATGAGAAACGACAACTAAGAAAAAGACTATATGAATCAGGTTGGACCTTGCTAAGGCGTTCATAGATTTAGTTGGGACTTCATTCATGGCACCCTCATACGGAGTGGATTGCTTGATAAACTCTAGAATCTTATCATGAAGATTACCACAAAGGTTCAACCTCCATCCTTTAGGAAGGCAACCGACTTCCAACTTGCAAGTGTCTCAAGGGGTGCGTCAAGGGGATCCAATCAGCCTGTACGTCTTTGTTATGTATATGGAGAGACTTACCCAAGCCACTACAAATGTAGTTGTGATAGGTGACTGGAAGACACTGACTATCTCTAGAGGTGAAACCAAAATGTCCCTTGTCTTCTTTGTCGAAGATACACTACTCATGGTTACGGCCTCTACTATACAAGCAAAAATAATCACCGACATTCTTGAAGGTTTCTCTAAAGCCTCTGGTAAGATAGTTTCTAAGGAAAAATCATGTTGCTATTTCTCCCATAACACAAAAGACCCAGAGATCCACTCTATCAATAGGAAACTTGGTGTTAGATGGACTAATGATATCAGCAGGAGCCTCAGGGTACCCATTCTTTATCATCACATAAATAAGTCCACTTATGGTCACATTATCTCGTCCATCTAGAAGCGCCTAAATAGTTGAATCATCTGCCATCTCTCCTTGGCTAGTCCGATCACTCTAGAGAAGTCCACACTGCAATCTATTCCCACTTACACAATGTAATTGGTTAAACTTTCTTCTCAAATTTGTTATGATATCAAAAAATATATAAGACTATTCATCTGGTCATGTGTGGAGACAGCCAGAAGCTCTCGCGAGTGTCATAGAAGAAGGTGTCCTCCAGTAGGGATATTGGAGGCTTGGCCATTAAGGATTTTCATGACTAGAATCACACCCTCATGTTGAAGAATGTTTGGGTCTTTCTCGATGAGCCATCTAAACTCTAGATGCAAGTCATGAAGGAGAAATGCATTCAAGGAGAGTGATTTGCTTCTACACCTTCCTCATATGCATGGAGTTTCACAAAGTAACATATTGATGAAGTTACGTCGTTATGTCCTAAGACCATCAATAATGGGGCTGACACAAATGTACGCATAGATGAATGGATTGGAGGAAAGTCCATTGTTGATTCACTTCAACCTGGGATATACCTGAAGAGCTTCATGACTTAACTATCAGATTCATGTCCCTTGAAAATGGAGCATGGGAGTGGAATTTTATACACAACTACCTTCCTTAGGATACTTGGTACGCCATAGCCTCCATCCCTACACTGGATCCCCATGCATGTGATGTACTTAGTCATGGCCCCTTGAGATTGTGGGACAACTCTCTTCTCACTCTGCATATAGATGGATACGAAGAGATAAAGAGGTCTTCACTTTGGGCAATCGTAAGCATATTTGGAAGCTAGGCTTCCAGAGATACTCAAAGTGTTCTTGTGGCTCTTACGACACAAGGCATTACTAAAAATTAATGAAATTGACATCCCCATATGGATGTTACTAAAGACTGCCCAATTTCTAACAATGCACATGACACCCTCATGCATGCTCTTTGTGATTTCCTTCTAGTAAGATAGTTTCGCTTATGCTTCCTATCAAACATAATCATTTAAATATCCCTAGAGGAGAGCAGATATCACTGTGTACGACTGATCGTGAGGGAAAATCCAACTCTTAAATGCTCTGGGATGCCACTTGTTGGAACATTTTGAACTTTTAAAATGAATATTGTATTAACATATTACTAAGCCAATTGCTGCTAGAATTAATTTCATCAAATGTTGCACATCCATTGTATCGAACCCACCTACACCTTCTTGTAAATGGAGGCACTCCTTGGAAGCGTATACACTGTCCTTACCAAGGAAAGAATTTATGTCCTCATCAATGTTGCCTACCAGCAACAGGAGTCTAGATCCACCATTCACATTCATGTTGTCAATCATGAAGGTGTCTTCTAATTAGGAATGGGTACTCCAATAACCTCCTCCTATGCCCTTGAGACTGAGATACAAACCATACATCAAGCTCTGGATCTTTGAGAGGAGAAATAATGGCTTCCTACTACATATTATCTTACTCCCAATAGGATATTGACACTATCAGTAGTCTTGACAAATCACCTCCAATGTTCATGCCCTATGCCCTCAAGGCATAAAAGCTCATCAATGGATACCTACATGAGAATATCTACCACATCCCACACAAGCTAAACTTTATAGCAGGTCATATTGCAAAAAATACTTTGGCGTTGAACACAACTTATCTTTTTATTCAATAATTCCTAACCCTAATGTTCAAATCCCATTGATTTCATTCGTACTAATGAAAGTAATAAAACCTAGTATCTAGATCTCACAAGAAAATAATAGGTGAATATTTGAATGTGGGCAGCTTGTGTGAACAATTACATCACATATTCCCTTTAATTGGTGGTTCTTGTAGTTAATATTGACGAGGTTGTATATCACAATTCATCCCCATGGTCTTGATTGTTTGTGATGCATGAATCTCGGCTGGTAACTGAATTATGTCAATATAAAGAATAGATAGAAAACAAAACCATGAAATCTGTAACATACTGAATTCTAGACTTTTGCCTTTTTGGTCCTCTTTCGATCTTTTCCTTTCATTTATATCCTCTTTGGCCTTTCTGTTTAATTTGTGGATAATATGATGGCCTAATGAACATCTGTTCACCTTTTCTCTCAATATTTGGGTTTATGCACAAATACCTCAGTAGAAGTTTAGAAATGGTCTTAATATGTAAAATATATACTTAAGTAATAAAGAAACTAACTAGTGCTTTTAATATATGAAAAAGGAGAGAAATCTCAAAATACACATAAAAGAGATAATAAGGACAATAATTGGAGATAATATGGAATATATTGGATAAAAGAAGATAATGAGGAATATATTGTTCCAAAAATCCTAAATAGAAATCCAAGAATATAATTTGGATAATTTGGATATCAATTTCGTTTTCTTGACTTAAAAGTTACTTAATGGCCAAGTATCATCTAATTTGGATAATAAATAAATATATAATGCCTTTAATACAAGATAATGGGAAATAAGCCAAGAAAGAGAGATAAAATATTTAATGCCCTCAAATTAGAAAAACAACTCCATATTCATAATTTAAACATAAAAATAAGCCTTTGGGCAAATTTGCATTTAATTTGGCTAATGTTTAATATTTTATTTTATTCAGGAGAGAAAATGACTTAAAGACAAAAAATATTAAATATATGTTGATAAAAATTAATTAATCTAGGGTTCTCCCGCTCCCCCTTCTCTCTAGGGTTCTCGGCGGCCGCCGTTGGGGGGAGAGGCGCTTCTCCGACGTCTCCTTCCCCTGGCCTCTCTTGCGACCTGCAAAGGACTCTGGCGGAAGTGGCAAGTGACTC
This sequence comes from Alisma plantago-aquatica, assembly GCA_963693085.1. Taxonomy (NCBI): domain Eukaryota; kingdom Viridiplantae; phylum Streptophyta; class Magnoliopsida; order Alismatales; family Alismataceae; genus Alisma; species Alisma plantago-aquatica. Next base: position 224,084,676 of record OY856409.1, read on the forward strand.
TATCTAGATAGAGTCGTTGATCGTGGTGTGTGCCTGAAGTCAAGGAAGTGTTGGCAAGGGAATTTTCGACTCCTTCTCGCCTTCCTCCTTTGTTCGTATTGTTCGGTTGAGGTAAAGGAGGCTGAGAAAGCGTTTGGCAGTGAGGGACTGGAAGATCTCAAGTAGGATCTGGATCTGGTAGCGGAAATGGCAGAGTCGATCTGATCGACACCCATCTAGATAATGGAGGTTAGTGGGAGTGGAGTCGTCTTCATCTAACATCCAGTGATCCTAGTGACTCTTCCAGACTGGAGCCTCACCCCTCTCTTTCTCTTGCCTTTCTTCTCCCGTTCCCCGATTCAGAGTCCGGGTCCTAAAAGACCATGGAATACGTAGCATTTTGCTACTGTTAGCATCGATGGTCTTCCCCCGACGGTCTTGCTGGCGACCCTAGTGGCGGGTGGACTCTAGCGGCATCCTCCGGATTTGATGGTGCTTCCCCATCTAGGTTCTAGTGGTGCCTCCTCACCCTACTGGCGGTTCTCCCTCAGTCATCTTCTCAGGTGCTCCCTCCGGTTTTGGGCAGATTCTTGCAGATGGCCTGTTGGTGCTAGTCGATGGACGATTCCTCACTCCTTTGACAACCTAGTTCTGCCTTCATGGGCTCATGTGGTATCCTCCAGGTTCAATGGGGTTCCTCCCCCAGGCTCTGGCGGCGTCCGTCTCACTCTGCAGGCGTCCGTGAGGATCTTCAGGGTGGTCGTTTGAGCCCACGTGTTGGGAATTTATCTGGTTCCCCTGATCTTCCCTTGCTGATTGTTGGACGCCACTCAATTGCTCGATGAAATGCTCCTGTGTAAACAGGGGCATCGAGCTCTTGAGCATCTAGCTCCAGTTGCTGCTTCAGGTGCATTACGAGGGGTTTGGTCTTAGAGGGGTTTTCTTCCTCTCTTCTTCCTTGCCCGTTCTGCTGCTGTGTGCAGGGAGTACGTTTTTGGGTGTATGGGTATATTGTTGTGTAAACAACTTCTACCGATAGTTCATGATCCATTGCTGGTGTTCGGTCCTACTTGGGTTCAAAGATCCCTTTTGTTGTTGATTGGAGGAATGGGGTTACAGATCTATCTGCTCTTCACAAATCTGTGGGTGCTAGTTAATGCCAGTGAAGACCTAGTAGGTGGACTAATCACATGATCCCAATGTGCAGTACAATGTTTTGATGGATCCTCGTGTGACCTTCACTGCCTTGTGATAGATATAGTTGTTTTGAATGAGAAGTAACTGAGCCTTAGCAACCAGCACTGTTGATGCTCTCCTGCAACTCTTGATTCAGCCTCCAGAAGCCAAAGACGTCACTCTTTGAAGGTGGGCATAATGCTAGTGATCAACACTGGTGGTATGGTTGCTGGCCTCTTCAGTTGTCGGCTGGAGTTAGTGCTTTGCTGGCTGCCTTTGTTTTCTTTTTCTTCTTGTTCTTTCAGGAGGTCCATATCTGGGGTGCTGATGTGCAAACAACATCATTCGTTTCTTGGTCTCTGGTTCTCAAGTAAAGAAACTACCAGGTCTCCTTGGTGGTTTCCTTTGCTTGCCAGAAACTCGAAGACCTAGATGATAGCAATGGAGGCTACTGCTATACTGCTCCTGTGACTTGTTGGGTGCTGAAGTGATGGTTCGGCTGCCCATGTTGCCACAATTTCAGAGGATGAGTCTACTTTCAGTGTTGGCATGTGTAGTTTGGATAGTCGTTTTAGTCCCTCTGTTTTCTCTTAAGTTAGTATTGCGGGTCTGTTTTCTTCTTTATCTAGGTTGTTGGCTACTGTGTAGCTTGTTTTTAGTTTGTTTTTCTGGTTGTTTGGATGTCTTCATCCAGGGATGTAATGGGGGCACAATCTCTTTTGTACCCAAAGTTTTGGTAATATAGTAACACACTTTTTAGACCAACCAAAAAAAATTAATTAATCTAAAAAACGTATTCCACACGTTTAATATTGCTTATAAGCCAAGTTTTATATTTTTAGAAGGTTTCTAGATGCCTCTAATAAATTAAAACGTTAAATAAGTGATAAATTTAAATGAATTAAATAAAATAATAAATGTCTTCAAAAAATATATTAATGTCAAATTCGTGTTCTACATGCTAAAATAGACCTTTGGATGAATTTTGAATCAATTTGGAAAATATTTGTTGAGAAGATAAATTAAGGAGAGAGAAAGTGTACAAAACGTTCAAATCATTATTTAAAATAACAAACGACTTCAACAAATTGAAATAATACCAAATTCGTGTCCAACATACTTAATATGAGTTATGGATGAAGTTTTGTAATTTTTGGAAAATCCTAATATCATTAATAAAGGAGGAAAGAGAAAATAAGTTTATAATTATTTAACCGATTAAAGATTCTTAAAATGCAAAAAAATTTTCATATTCGAATTCTACACCTCAAAATCAATCATGGTGCAAATTTTGGTTAATTTTAGAGGTCATTTGTACCCTCAAATAGGAAAAGAGAAAAAGTTGAATGATTAAATAAGCACTTTAGTCCTAATTAGATTTGGCAAGTAATTTATGTCTGCATATTGTGAGTCGTCCGATCACATCTTAATGGTGGAGATTTTATCTGCTACCTTGTGTCGGAATACTATTCACGTGAACAGTACACCGTGAACTGCCATCATTGCTTCACGGATATCTCGAGACACGGTTAATCATTTTCCTCGATTTTTCTTCCGGCATGATCGTGAGAGGATTCTGCATCTTTTGGTTCATAAATAACGACCTGTGGTCAAGTGTTTTACAAACACCCAACCTTCCTTCTTTGTGCTTCCCACAGCAACATCGGTTTTGGCTTTAACCCTAAGCTCACCTATATATAGGGTCCCTATGCCTTCGTCTCTTGCCGCCAAACTCGTCCTCCCCATCAATTTCTTTGCACAAGGTGGACTTGGCCGTAGACAACCCAGTTTTCAAGAAAGTCTTGCGGCGCTGCTCACATCCTGCTCTCTTTGTCTTTGTTCAATTACAAGGTACCAACGGATTCCTCTCATCTTCGTCTTTCTTTTGAGTACTTAATCTTTGAGTTCCGTTGATAATCACGTTTTTGCCCAAAATCGTGAGCTTGCAGCTGCAACTGTTCGACCGCCTGTCGCACGGGCTATGGATATGTTGCTTGGAGGCAAAAGTGGAGTAGTCTAGACTTCCCTCTACTTAGATTCTCTTTTTTGTATAAAGCATGTACACCCATATTGGGAGAATCTTTATGTACACTTTATTTAAATTGAATATAGTCAAAATTTTATCTTCCGCTGTTATCCAAATTGAGTTTTGTTTACCATTGTTTTTAGTAGATAGGTGGATTGATTTCACTTCTTTACAACATGGTATCAGAGCCAATGGTAGTCAGATCTTTGACTATTTCAGTTTGTCTGCCTAGTTAGAACCCTAGATTTGCATAGTTTCCCTTAAGTTACATGTTTGCCCTAGATTTGATCTACCTTGATGATAGGTTGACTTAGGAACCAATAGTTCCACATTAGAACCTTGATGAATAAAATCCTAAAATACTTATAATTAAAATATGCATAACTTGATGTTGTTTAGGTTTGCCTTTAGGCAACTATTAGGGCATGCAGTTGAAGCAAGGGTGTCTAGAAAGGATCAGGGTTTCGGGGGCTGGAAAAATTTTCCTCCGCACCACTAGCTTGGTATACGAGGACTCCCGTGCCCATACGATATCGGCCTGGCCTGCGCTGATATGAATTGCCCAAAATAGTTTGCTTTTAGGCAATAGTAACCTTAGACATATATGTTGGATATCTTTGAGAACCCTAAGTTGACTTGGTTGAGGATGAATACCAAGATAGTTTCCTTATGTCCCTCAAACCACAAGCTTGGATAAGTTTATCCTTAGAACCTAGACCTTAGAGTTTGGGTGTTTTGGAAGATATCAGAGTGCGCAGTGGAACCATGATGGATCTTGATAATGGTTTAGTTAGACTTATCCTTTAACCCTAGTGTAGTAGGTCAAACCCTTTAAGGGGTGGAGTATGGTTAGTTGATGATGTTTGAGTAGTTATATTTCAAGGACGAAATCCTCTTTAAGGGGATGGAACCCTATAACATCTTGATCTATCTTTAGAAACCCTAACTCCATAGATAGGAGGTTAGTATGCTCAGATCTTTAGTTTTGACCAAACAAGTTAATAGTTGTAACCCTAACGTGCTTGTTTATATATTAATGAACACATAATTATCATCTACGGAATAAATCATATGCTTGAACCCTAATGAATATCCAATGCACATAATATGAATATCAATGCTAATTGTCAATAAGTAACATGTTAATAATGTCATGAACCAATAAACCCTAATGATATGACGAGTAAGGTTATAATTCATAACTTAATGCATGACAAGAAATGAATAAGTGCAATATAATGGTCATGTTGACCTAAACCGTAAGTTGTAATATCTAACCCTAATCTATACATCTTTAATGCCTTTCATGATACATTGATGATGTTAAATGCCATAATCAGTTAACAAACTTTGATACACATAAATGATATATATGATGATCTAATCACATATTCATTAAGTCATCAATATTAATGCATGTTACCTTGTTATCTAATACACATGTGATTAGTCACATAATGTGAATCTATTCATTAATATGTAATATGTCCCACCTTTATCATTTAAAATACATGTAAAGGCTTCAATGTGAATATGAAGTGATTGGAATTCACATAAATGTGCAAAATCAATAATATAAAGGAATAAATATGAGAGATGATTAATGATGACATTAATGTGAGAAATAAATATAATGTGACAATGTTTAATATGAATATAAGTAACTAATGTAACATTAATTGAAATAATTGTATGCTTAACGACAAATTGGATAGAATGTATTATATTCATGTAAAATAATTTGTTATAATTAATAAAGTGATAATATGAGGATAAGGAAGTATAAATCCGAATTATTAAGGACAATGATCAAATATAATAATGAATGTTGAGATAATTGAGTAACCTCTAATTGTGCATAATAATGAAATATAATTCTTTTTGGCAACTAAGTGAATGTGATATGACATAATTAATATAATGATGACAATGTGTTACCATAATGAATATAATGTTAATGGTCCAAAATGTAAATAATGTTAAATCCCATAAAAAGAATGTCTTAATAGTGGAACCCTAAGTGATCCTTGAGAACCCAACCTACGATGAGTTGTATGTGAAGTTTCTGAACCCTTAGGTGTAGTTGAAGTATAAGTTTTGGTGGAGGAACAACCTGAAGTTTTGTGATGTGAGGTTGCACACTCACCCTTCCCTAATTGCTAGTGATTTCAGGGATGAAATCCTCTTTAAGGGGTGGAGTGTTGTAACATACTGAATTTTGGACTTTTACTTTTTTGGTCCTCTTTCCATCTTTTCCTTTCATTTATATCCTCTTTGGCCTTTATGTTTAATTTGTGGAGAATATGATGGCCTAATGAACATCTATTCACCTTTTCTCTCAATATTTGGGTTTATGCACAAATATCGCAGTGGAAGTTTAGAAATGGGCTTAATATGTAAAATATATACTTAAGTAATAAAGAAACTTTCTAGTGCTTTTTAATATATGAAAAAGGAGAGAAATCTCAAAATACACATAAAAGAGATAATAAGGACAATAATTGGAGATAATATGGAATATATTGGATAAAAGAAGATAATGAGGAATATATTGTTCCAAAAATCCTAAACAGAAATACAAGAAGATAATTTGGATAATTAGGATATCAATTTCGTTTTCTTGATTTAAAAGTTACTTAATGGCCAAGTATCATCTAATTTGGATAATAAATAAATATATAATGCCTTTAATACAAGATAATGGGAAATAAGCCAAGAAAGAGAGATAAAATCTTTAATGCCCTCAAATTAGAAAAACAACTCCATATTTGTAATATAAACATAAAAATAAGCCTTTGGGAAAATTTACATTTAATTTGGCTAATGTTTAATATTTTATTTTATTCAGGAGAGAGAAAATGACTTAAAGACAAAAAATATTAAATATATGTTGATAAAATTAATTAATCTAAAAAACGTGTTCCACACGTTTAGTATTGCTTATAGGCCAAGTTTTATATTTTTAGAAGGTTTCTAGATGCCTCTAATAAATTAAAAGGTTAAATAAGTGATAAATTTAAATGAATTAAATAAAATAATAAAAGTCTTCAAAAAAATATATTGATGTTAAATTCGTGTTCTACATGTTAAAATAGACCTTTGGATGAATTTTGAATCAATTTGGAAAATATTTGTTGAGAAGATAAATTAAGGAGAGAGAAAGTGTACATAACTTTCAAATCATTATTTAAAATAACAAACGACTTCAACAAATGTAAATAATACCAAATTCGTGTCCAACATACTTAATATGAGTTATGGGTGAAGTTTTGTAATTTTTGGATAATCCTAATATCATTAATAAAGGAGGAAAGAGAAAATAAGTTTATAATTATTTAACTGATTAAAGATTCTCAAAAGGCAAAACGAATTTCATATTCGAACTCTACACGTCAAAATTAGTCATGGTGCAAATTTTGGTTAATTTTGGAGGTCATTTGCTCCCTCAAATAGGAAAAGAGAAAAAACTAAATGATTAAATAAGCACTTTAGTTCTAATTCGATTTGGCAAGTAATTTATGTATGCATATTGTGAGCCGCCCGATCAAATCTTAATGGTGGAGATTTTATCTCCTACCTTGCGTCGGAATACTATTCACATGAACAGTACACCGTGAACTGCCATCATTGCTTCACGGATATCTCGAGACACGGTTAATCATTTTCCTCGATTTTTCTTCCGGCATGATCGTGAGAGGATTCCACATCTTTTGGTTCATAAATAATGACCTGTGGTCAAGTGTTTTGCAAATGCTCAACCTTCCTTCTTTGTGATTCCCATGGCAACATCGGTTTTGGCTTTAACCCTAATCTCACCTATATATAGGGGTCCCTATGCCTTCGTCTCTTGCCGCCAAACTCGTCCTCCCCATCAATTTCTTTGCACAAGGTGAACTTGGCCGTAGACAACCCAGTTTTCGAGCAAGTCTTGCGGCGCCGCTCACGTCCTGCTCTCTTTGCCTCTGTTCAATTACAAGGTACCAATGGATTCCTCTCGTCTTCGTCTTTCTTTTGAGTACTTAATCTTCGAGTTCCGTTGATAATCACATTTTTGCCCAAAATTGTGAGCTTGGAGCAGCAGCTGCTCGACCGCCTGTCACATGGGCTATTGGAGAAGAAGACTCCTTAACGATTTACTTTCTTGCCCTCACTCACACTTGTGGTCTTGTTTTGTAGTTTTGGGCAACACAGTCTTTTGCCATCTTTCTGATTTAGAAAAATCATATCTTCTTACTCGGTTGTCCAAATTTGAAAATGAAATATGTTTTGAAATTGGAAGAACGAGATCTATCTAAAAAAATATTTTTGAAGTTTGATTCTGATGTTTACGAAAAAGTGTTTTTAGGAGTGATTAAAATTACATAAAAATCAAGAAAAATAGCCTAAAAGTCAATATCTTGAGAATATATAAAATTATATGTTATTTTGATCAGAAAACCATAACTAAGGCAATGATGATGTTTTTGAGATATAAATCGATCGTTTGTGGAAACATCGATGGTTTTGAGGTTTTAAACCTTTTTATGAAAGAATTTATCATTAATACATGTATATGATTATGTAATTAGGAAAGTGGATCTGATCTCGTGTAAAAGTTATGAAAAGTGATTCTAGGATTCTAAAGGATAAGGTATGTGCAATTCCTATTTATATATGTGCATTTAACCTTTCAGTTGGGATAATTTGTGCCTTAACCCATACTTTTCCATGATGAGGCTTTATTGAGCCCTATTCCTTTATTGTTGAATCATTTGCTATACTTGTGTGATAATCATTTTGGAATATTGTTCTTGGGTCTTGGTACCTCTTTGCCATGTTCTATTTGGATGATTCTATAACTTGCCATTGTTTCTAGAATGTTGATTTTATTAGACTAATTAACTAGTGTAGTGGTACTTGTATGTACAACCACCCATAGTTGGGGAATGTGTTATTTCTCCCCTAGAGAACATGTTATTCTCCCCCGCACATGAAATATGTGCAGGTGATTGGGAACGTGATACTCTCCCCTCACCCTTTTGGTTGAAGGTCCGGTAGGTGCCTCAACCCTACATAGTTAAGATAGTCAATATTAATCATACATGCAAATGTTGTGGTTTTACTTTATTTATGGAAAACATCTATTGAAATATTCTTTTATATATATGGCCTCATACTCTTGATGTCTCATCTTATGATGAACCCTAGCCTGCTTTTACATGCTTTTCATATCTTTCCATCTTAGAATAGTTTAATGACACATACTTTTATTTTCCTTCCCTTTTTGCTGGGTGCTTTCCCAACCACCCAGATATGGAGCAAGGTGTTGGATAAGGCATGAAGATCTTAGCGTTGACATGGAATAGCTGATGGATATGTTTCTTGGAGACAAAAGTGGAGTAGTCTAGACTTCCCTCTACTTAGATCCTCTTTTTATATAAAGCATGTACACCCATATTGGGAGAATCTTTATGTACACTTTATTTAAATTGAATATAGTCAAAATTTTATCTTCCTATGCTATCCAAATTGAGTTTTGTTTACCATTGTTTTTAATAGAGAGGTGGATTGATTTCACTTCTTTACAAAATCTATCCAAGTATACATAAGGAGCAAAACATAGGTGCTAGAAGTACCACTCCTTCAACATAAAGTACTAGTTTGACGTGAGACCAGTAAATTCAAAATGAAATGAAAAAGAGAACCCTAAGAACAAGATCCATAAAGATGATGAAGAAAAAATCTAAAGATAAAATATATCTATAAAGCTAGTATCATCCCTCCTCTTCTAAAGCATCAAGAAGTTATTTAAATGAAACATGTCTCTTAGTGGAGCAATGGGCATCATTTGACATGAGACATTATATCGTGCATCCTTGTTCAAATTCCTAGCAATTTAATCTTGCATCATATGTGACAAAACATAAATAATGATACAAATTGACAATATAGACATAACTTTTAATAAAAGAAATAGAAGGATTATTAAAAAATCCTCAATTTCCTTAAGTCAAGATAAACCATAAAATGCTACAAGCTATGATGGGTTGGTTAGAATGTATTTTTATCATGAGTGGAGTTCAACATCATTTTTTGCATAATTCCATTGAGAAAGATGAGAGTAAGAAAATGTTTTCAAGAAGAAATTATCGCAAGTGTGTTTCTAATAGGAACTGGTGAAGAAAATTTGTACAATCTTATGTGTTGTTGCAAGACATTACTATTAATTTTGGACTATAAAAGCCTCTAATAGCTTATGTGTGTACACCATGCTTAAAAGAATGTAATTTTAATAGCATGCTCTATTTCAACATGAACCACAGGTGCACAGGCTCAAGAAGTTGGTATAGAGGTAGCATATAAGGGGTCAAATCCATAGGGAGTGAAGAAAGTGCTAGATCTAGGTTGGTTGTTTAGGTTCCTAGTGTTGAGGGTTGTCATTTGCATGGTTTAAATTTAGTTTTGGTTGATTACACTAAGGATCAAGCAAGAGAGTTAAGAAATATTGAAATCTACAATTATGGTTAACTAACAAGTTAAGAAATCATGTAACCACTACACTAAGAAAGAGAAAGACATTGAAATAAAATATCATGTGAGAACAACTAATTACCCTAGACTATCAAGATCCTTGTTATCAACTAGCAAGTCAATGGAATCCAATAAGCACATTAAGGATAAGCTATATATTTAACCAAGAAATCAACTAGAGTAATACAAATAAGATTAGGTAACCCTAACAAATGAAATTCACCATTAACAAAGGAAATTAACACTAAGAAATCAAAAATTGAGCTAATATAATAAGCACTAAACAATGAGGGTTTTAGCAACTGATATAGGAAGTGAGTTGTTTGGGGCTAGTGTAACTATCAACAATGATGGGGTCATATTCATGTAGATACATCCAATATGTATAATACTAACAAAAAATTATTAGTAATAAAATAGAAAATCCAATTCTACTAGTTAGCCATGGATGGTATAAGGTGTGTATAGGGAAACTAGCACCTATCACCCCTATTCCATCCTTACGAGTCTCATTTGACAAGGTAATAGGTACATTCCAGTCAAGATCACTTTATTCTAGGTTGCTAGAAGTGCTTTTCTTATTGCACTTAGTGGCAAGGGTGGCATGAAGTGTAGAAGAAGTCTAAGACCCCTGACTTGAGTTTTGGGGTAACCCTATTTTCTTTAGATTAATCATGTTCTTAGAACCTTACTATAATCTTTTAAGATGTAATTAGGGCTTGTGAAGAGCTTAAGTTTCAATTTTGAGCTTGTTTGGATGATGTTTGTGTTTTATGTGCTAGTTTTGGTGCAAATTACAATTTACCCAAAATAGGGGGTTGATGTGCAATTTGTCACCTCTAGGGTGTTCCTTCTCTTTCTTGACATATTCTAGAGGAGAGATAAATAAGTGGATGCCTTATTTAGGGTTGATGTGATACCCTTTTTATAGGGTATGGGGCATCCTTGAGAGGAGTCCCAATCCTAATCGATCTGGACAACTAGCCCAATTGGGCATTTCACGAGATTAGGTCAAAACCTGGTAAAACCAGGGTCTAGATCCTTCGCCAGGATATCCTGAATCTAATGAGACAAGAATCGTAAGTGGAGATGCACTCGATTGCGAGAAAAACCATGGGAAAGATCCCCCTTGTAACACAGAGTCTACGTCCAACTAGGATTCTAAACGATGAGCAGTGCCCTTTGGATCTAAATCCAAGGGCTCTCATCACGTGTGTTTGATTAAAAGGAAACAAATTCCCAATTAATTTTGAATTATATTCCTAATTCAAAGGCAACTTGGAAAATTCATAACTCCCAATTTGTAACTCCTTTTTACTTCAAATTTGGAGGGAACCTGGTTCATGTTTTTATCCTCCATCCTACAAAAATTGGGATTATTATCTCAAGGAAACAATATCTTTTCTTGGATTGCAAGTTATCCTTCAATTACTCATATTTTCCATGTCCTTTCTATTTCTTTTATTATTATTTTCCAATTCTGAGTTCCTTGAACCCCAAGGAATCCACTAAACTCGAAATCTCATTTTTGGGAAATCATTCCTTAGCCTCTTGTTCTTATTTCATTTATTTCTTTATGTATTCTTTTAATCTTTTTCTTTTTCTCCTTCAATTGGGCTTAATGGCCAAAAAGGCCCAATAAGAAAACATACAAGCTATCAAACACAAAATCCATTCTAATCAACTCATCACATCCACCGCGGATTTCATTTCTCTTTAAAAAAAAGATTCACAATCTCATTACATTTTGGAAAAATTGGGGTTATAACATCCTCCCCTCCTTATAGGAATTTGCCCTCAAAATTCAATAATCAAACAAACAAATCAGGATATGCTTTTTCTATGTCCGTCTTTAGCTCCCATGTGGCCTCATCCTCTCCATGGTGTTTCCAAAGAACCTTTACCATCTCTATATTCTTATTTCTGAGCTCTTTTACCTTAGTATCTATAATACGCAAAGGTAACTCAGGATAAGACAACTTTCCTTGAAGCTCAATAGGTTCAATGCTCAACACATGGCTCAGATCTTGCACATATCGCTTCAGATTGGACACATGAAACACATCATGCATCATACTATATTGAGGGGGTAACGCCAAACGATAAGCCACCTCACCAATGTGTTCTAATACTTCAAACGAACCCACGTATCGGGGACTCAACCTTCCTCTGTTCTTAGCTATAGCTCGGAGCGGTCAGATTTTCAAAAAAGCATGTTCTCCCATAGTGAAATGCACATCAGTCCTCTTCGCATCAGCATACGACATTTGTCGATCCTAGGCTCTCTTTAGCCTTTGCCTGATCAAAGCAACTTTATCAGCATACACTTGGAGTTCATCTGACCTCAACAAGGTCCTCTCACCAACACCATCCCAGTGAAGTGGTGACCGACACGGTCTTCCGTATAGAGATTCATATGGCGGCATCCTGATATTGGCTTGGTAACTTTTGTTGTAAGCAAACTCTGCTAAATGTAAGTACTGCTCCCATGATCCACCCCAATCGAGTACACAATCTCTCAATAGATCCTCTAAAGTCTGGATTGTCCTTTCTGACTGTCCATCTGTCTGGGGGTGATAAGCGGTACTGAACTTTAACCTTGTACCAAGCTCCTCTTGAACCTACTTCCATAGTTTGGAAGTAAACTTCAGATCTCTATCGGAGATGATGGAACTGGGTACGCCATGTAAACGCACTATCTCTCAGATGTACAACTCAGCTAAGTCCGACATCTTGGCAATGGTTTTCAGTGCAAGGAAGTGTGCTGACTTGGTAAGGCGGTCCACCACAACCCATATCGCATCATGACCTTTCTTGGTCCGGGGTAAACCCACCACTAAATCCATGGTGATCTGATCCCATTTCCATTCTGGAATCTCTATAGACTGTAAAAGTCCACCGGGTCGTTGATGTTCAGCCTTCACCATTTGGCACGTAAGACAACTGGCCACATAAGCTGCAATGTCTCTCTTCATTCCTGGCCACCAGAAAAACCTCTGCATGTCCTTAAACATCTTGGTAGTCCCTGGGTGTACTGTGTACTTAGAACCATGAGCCTCTTGTAAGATACGTTCTTTTATCAGTGAGTCTTCAGGAACCCATATACGATGCTCGAATCTGATCCCTCCATCTACTCCCAAAGAAAGACGGGTCTGAGGCTTCTTCATTAAGCCTCTCATCTTGTCAAGTTCCCCACTGGCCAACTATGCTGCCACAATTTCACTCAACAATTTAGACTGTATCTGGATGTTGGCCAATCGAACTCGATCATCTAACGGTTGAGGAGACCATTTCACCAGCTCTTATAAGTTCTTCCACTGACTGGACAGAACAACTGCACACCTGAGCTGTTTCTGACTTAAAGCATCTACTACGACATTTGCCTTCCCCGGATGATAGGCAATGGTGAAGTCGTAATCCTTCATGTACTCCATCCATCTTCGTTGTCGCAGGTTTAAGTCTTTCTATGTCAGAAGGTACTTTAGACTCTTATGGTCAGTGAAGATCTCAAAAGTAGCACCATACAGGTAATGCCGCCAAATCTTTAAGGCATGGATGATAGCAGCCAGCTCTAAGTCATGCGTCGGGTAATTCACCTCATTGGGCTTGAGTTTTCGGGAAGCATAAGCAACCACATGCCGATTCTGTTCCAACACACAACCAAGACCCATTTTGGATGCATCGGTGAAGATCATGAAACCCTCATTTCCTGATGGTAGAGTCAAAACTGGTGCAGTGGTCAACTTTTCTTTCAGTTCTTGAAAACGAGCCTCACAAACATCAGACCACACAAACTTCACATCCTTTCGAGTCAACATGGTCAAAGTCAAGGAAGTCCTTGAGAAATCTACAATGAAACGTCGATAGTATCCTGCTAACCCCAAGAAGCTTCAGATCTCTGAGGGGTTCTTCAGAGTAGGCCAGTCTCGAACTGCTGACACCTTAGTTGGATCCACGACGATTGTTCCTCCTGAGATAATATGTCCAAGGAACATGACTCGGTCTATCCAAAACTCGCATTTTGAGAATTTCCCATAGAACTTCTGTTTTCTCAAGATATCAAGGACTTTACTTAGGTGGTCTCAGTGTTGTTCTAAGTCATTGGAATAAACTAATATGTCATCTATGAACACTATGACAAACGAGTCAAGAAAGGGTTGGAACACACTATTCATAAGGTTCATGAACACACTAAGTGCATTGGAGAACCCAAAAGGCATAACTACAAACTCGTAATGGCCATATCGTATTCGAAAAGCTATTTTTGGAATGTCCTCACTCTTGACTCTCAACTGGTGGTAACCCGATCTTAAGTCAATTTTGGAAAAGACTCGAGAAGACTTTAACTGGTCGAACAGGTCATCTATTCAGGGTAAAGGGTATTTGTTCTTAATGGTAGCTTGGTTGATCATCCGATAGTCTATACACATATGGAGCGAGCCACCCTTTTTCTTTACAAAAAGAACTGGAGCTCCCCATGGTGATGTGCTAGGGAAGATAAAACCATTGTCTAGCAATTCCTGCAATTGTTTCTTCAACTTGAGCAACTCCACAGGGGCCATTCTATAAGGTGCACGTGAAATAGGGCTTGTTCCTGGAGCTAGCTCTATGGAAAAATCCACTTCTCTCTTAGGAGGAATCCCAGATATATCATCTGGAAAAACATCAGCATAGCTCTTTACTACCTTTATTTCCTCTAAGGGTTGCACCTTGGGTTCAGGCTCGGTAACAACTGCTAGGAAAGCTTGACATCCTTTACTCATCATCCTTTCTGCCTTCAAGGATGACACATACAGGCTGGTGGTGGCATCTTTCCTAACTCTGATGACAAAAGGTGGGTGACCTGGTTTCTTAATGATCACTTTATTTTCCCTACAGTCAATATGGGCCCTATAGGTATAAAGCCAATCCATTCCAATGATCACATCAAAATCATTCATGTCAAGAAGGATAAAGTCTGTAGGAAACTCATGATCTCGATATTTCACAGGTATCATCGGAGTTTTCAAAAGAGAGGTAAAGATTCGACCACTCGGGGTTGTAACATCTAAGACATATCCTAAATCCTTGATATCCAAACAAAGCATAGTTGCAAGATTCCTCGAAATGAAAGTATTAGTAGATCTAGAGTCAAATAAAGCTTTTACATTATGTCCCATGACTTCCAGCATGCCTACATCATTTTTCACCATACATTAGACCATAACATGCTTAACTTTTTAATACATAAAGAAAACTCTAAGGGTTATTACCCTCAATCAACTGATTAGCATTAGCTTGAGCTTCTTCATTGTCAATAGCGAACACTCGAGCTTGTCTTCTTTCTCCAGCAGGTGGGGCCACAGCTACAGGTGGGGCTGCTACTGGTGGGGCTGCCACTGGACCTGGTCCTTTTGATGCTGGTAGAGGACAAGCAGCCAGGATATGCCCCTCTTGCTGACAATGAAAGCAGACCTTCTTCTTGTGGCGACACTCACCAGGATACCATTTCCCACAAGAGCGGCATCGCGGTCGGTTGTTTTCTGGCTGGGGTTTTCCTTTTCCTCCATGTTTTCCTTTAGCTTGATGACGCCCTTGACCCTTCTTGCGGTGGTTTCTCTAGCCTTGGACTCCTTCAGTGAAACCCAAATACCCCTTAGGTGGAAGCTGAGTAGGCATCACAGTCCTTTCCATGTCTAAGGCAGTGTTGTAAGCTTCTGCGAAGGTTTTAGGTTTGCTTGCCATCACATGAGGCTTGATGGTAGGGTGAAGACGCTCTATGAAGTGATCCACCCTTCTTTCTTCATCCATCTTGTACCCAAAACGTTCCAGTATCCAAAATTTCCGCCCAAAGTCCGCCACAGAGGAATTCCCTTGAGTCATGTTAGTGAATTCTCTTTCCTTTTCCTTCTTAGCTGCAACAGGGATAAATCTGGAAGTGAAGATGGTCTTGAAATCAGCCCATGCCATTGGTTCCTCAGTCAGATCTCGCCCTGTGATGTGTGTCTCCCACCATATCTTAGCCGCTCCTTCCAGGAGGTGAGTAGCAAATAGAACTTTCTTGTTTGACTGTACTTCCAACATGCGGAAACCATTCTCAATAGCAAGCACCCAAGCTTCCGCCTTGTCAACTACCTCAGTTTTATCTTCTCCCCAAAACTTCTCTATATTCAGCTTGACGAAGTCTAGGATGGTGGCTCCTACACGGAGACGAATAGGGTATGGCTCACCATTCTCATCTCTAGCTAAGTCTTGAAGGGTCAAAGCATTAATAGCCTCTGTCAACTTCCTCTGTTGCTCCATCCACAAGGTATCAGGGGTGTGAATCATCATGGTCGGTTCTGGATCACCAGCTTGGTCCTCTTCCATCTTGGCTTCTTCTTCATACACATGTTGCTCCTCATATCCTTGGTCTTCTTCTTAGTCAAGGTTACTAAATTGTACTGGGTTAGGGTTAGGGACCTCATGAGTGACTTCTTCGGGCCTCTTCCTCTTCTTAGAGGATTCACCATCATGGTTCCTTTTTCTCTTTTCAGAAGACTCCTTTCCCTTACGGGGAGGCCAACCACTCCTAGCTGGATTCCCTGAACCCTCAGGAATAGCAACAGTCTTTTTTTGTGCCATCTACATAAGCATAACAAACAAACCTTTAGTTTATCATTTAAACTAGTTATACTTATGTTCAATGATATCTCATTACATATCTTTTATTAATTTGATGGAGGATCCTTAAACCCTTAACTTACTTGCCCATACCACATGAGTGTGGAGGAGAGAGAAAATCCTACTCTTAGAGCCTTAATAGAATATGTGATGAGAAGGGACGAATAAGATGAGAGAGTCCTAAAGGTATCTTATTTCGAATCATACCCTAAGACTTTGGCCAGGCAGTCACACGGATCCGGGAGTCCTCATATTCCGACTAGCGGTGCGAAGGAAAATATTGCCAGCCCCCGGTCGTGATCCTTTTCTAGACACCTCCATCTTTTGGATAATCCTCTAATAACTCCCTTGGGTTCTATGGAGTTTGTAAAATTTAATAATTATTAATGGTTACATGAGGAACCTTGGCTCTGATACCAAATGTTACGAACCCACCTTTCGGTAACCCCCAATTAAGGGAGACCAAGAGGTTGAAGCCGCACCCATAAACTCCGGATCAAAGGTTCGACATATAACCAAAAACAATTATCAAATTTTAACAGACTATACTGAAAAACGGTAATAAAATTTTTGCATACCTTTGAAAAGTTTGGAATATACTAAACTTCTAATCACAACTGAACTACTCTAACTAGTTCCTCCTTGTTCTTAAATTCTTGAATTCACAATGTGTCGCTTTACTGTTTGTACTTTGGGATTTGTACCTAAATCGCCGATAAACAAAACAACGATCAGCCGAAGTTGGTATGTGGGGAAAACCAATAATGTGCAACTACGTTAACAAAGTAATTAAGCAATTAATCATTTAACAATCAAGATTACATTTTAATCCATACAACTCAATCCATACATATTCTCGAACTCTGGGTTGTCCCTACAGTGGACATGGATACCACCTCTCTTTTAGGTTCATCTGGTAATAGAGTCGCATGGCACTACCCGAAGATAGCCCAATATCTAACTCAATGTGACTTGATGGTCCTATCTCAATGGTATCCATGTACTAAGTCATCCATAGACCTAATGGACCTACCCAATAGGTAGCCATGTACTAGGTCTTCCTCTGACCTGATGGACCTACCCATAGGCAGCCATGTACTAGGTCAACTATAATGCCACAGAGAGAACTGGGATTTGAGATTGTAGGCACATATATTATGTGATAGTCATAACCACATTATAGTTTGCATGAACTAAATTCATCCAACAGTTATTTAAAGCAACCAGTAAAACATCCGGGAATCGTCGTGAAGCTATAACTGTTATTCATAAGCATAACCACATACCTTTAATTGCAGATTTCAAGATAGAATCAAATATGTAGAGAAACCCAATCAATGAGGAAGAGAAATCCTGAAATAAAAGTACAATTTTCCTTTTATTAATATTTATTCAATTTCATCACATTACTTAGGATTTCAATTCCAATTTTAGGGTTCCTTCAGAAATTAGGGTTTTTACTTATTCTTTCCTAATTATCATCCTTAATTTATCAACTACATAAAACCCCTATTTTCTCATTGTATCTCTCTTAAAAAGTTTTAGGATCTTTATTAAGCATCTGATTATCTTATTCCAAATAAATTTGATTTGTATCTCCTTTTGTCCTAAATTAGGGTTTCCATGTAAATTACCTTCTTTTAGGTATTACAATTCTAAATTAAGCATCTTTGCATACAAATGGATATTCAAACCACTTTTTATCATTAACAGGGTTAAACTTATCAATTTGACCTATTGATTTACCAAATTACACTCTTAACATTCAATTAGGGTTTCTCGTCAATTTTTAATACACTTTATTAGCAAATTAGGAAACTTTTGCAAAACAGAGCAGAACTAGGTTCTCAAATCATTTGTATCGGATTCCTTGTATTTTTCTACACAACTTTCATATACAAATTTTTTTCATATGAGATTCCTAGCTATTACTACGAATTTTACAAATAAAACCCTTTTTCTTGAATATTCAGCAGAGAGGCGAAATTACCAATTTTTTTGACTCATTGGATTGCTGCGCCCGTGGTCCTCCTTCGGATCTGACGCTCAGCGTAGCACGTCTCCACTAACCCTGAAGCGCGCCCCGCCTCCCTGTCCGGTCTGTTGGATTTAGTTGAGTCTACGGTGGGCTCTCGATCGATAGGCCCACGACTTTGGGCAAAACAATTCAGTGGACCCTTCCTTGCTCCGTTCGATCTTAATCGAACGATGACTGCTCATCGTCATCCTCTTTCTCTGTTTCTCGTGCCGCGGTGGCGCCCTTGCCAGAGCCAAGATGATCGGGAAGAAGAGAGGGGTTCGAAGCTCGATCAGAAGCCGTAAACGATCGCAACCTCAAGAGGGTTCATGTGATACCCTTTTTATAGGGTATGGGGCGTCCCTGAGAGGAGTCCCAATCCTAATCGATCTGGACAACTAGCCCGGTTGGGCGTTTCATGAGATTAGGTCAAAACCTGGTAAAACCAGGGTCTAGATCCTTCGCCAGGATATCCCAAATCTAACGGGACAAGAATCGTAAGTGTAGATGCACTCGATTGCGAGAAAAACCATGGGAAAGATCCCCCCTGTAACACAGAGTCTACGTCCAACTAGGATTCTTAACGATGAGCAGCGCCCGTTGAATCTAAATCCAAGGACTCTCATCACGCGTGTTTGATCAAAAGGAAACAAATTCCCAATTAATTTTGAATTATATTCCTAATTCAAAGGCAACTTGGAAAATTCATAACTCCCAATTCGTAACTCCTTTTTACTTTAAATTTGGAGGGAACCTGGTTCATGTTTTTATCTTCCATCCTACAAAAATTGGGATTATTTTCTCAAGGAAACAATCTCTTTTCTTGGATTGCAAGTTATCCTTCAATTACTCATATTTTCCATGTACTTTCTATTTCTTTTATTATTATTTTCCAATTCTGAGTTCCTTGAACCCCAAGGAATCCACTAAACTCGAAATCTCATTTTTGGGAAATCATTCCTTAGCCTCTTGTTCTTATTTCATTTATTTCTTTATGTATTCTTTTAATCTTTTTCTTTTTCTCCTTCAGTTGGGCTTAATGGCCAAAAAGGCCCAATAAGAAAACATACAAGCTATCAAACACAAAATCCATTCAAATCAACTCATCACATCCACCATGGATTTCATTTCTCTTTAAAAAAAATTCACAATCTCATTACATATTTGGAAAAAATTGGGGTTATAACATATTCCCTTCATGAAATATCTAACAACATTTATTCCCCACATCATATTATTTTTTATGATTGCATAAACGAATAAAATTAAGTTCCAACACCGATTCTGAATTATATGCTTTATCTAATTTTAAACCATGAAGGAAAAATTCTTACAGTTATTCATTGATTGTATCTTTTTAAAAATGTACATCTTGTTTAATAAGTCTTAAATCTCATTCACACATCTTATTTACACTTGTATGGTCCTCTCATAATAACAGTTGGTTATGAATATTCATTCTTTCAAATCTATTTTTAAAAGTTTGAACAAATCTTTTACTTTATATAAATATGCACACAAAATAATTGAATTATATAATAAATTGAGTTGCATCCACACTCATTACAATTTTAATTTTTGTTTTTCACTTTATATAGAAGTCAAAATGTTTTTTTGTAAATTGAACATATAAATGGCTAGGATGCAAGAAACTATGTTTTATATTTTTGTTGTAATTTTTGAAACATGTATTTAAGGTAGTGTAACACCCCCCTCCAAATGTATAAATTCTGGCTTTTCCATTGGGCTAAGCCCATCCATGCTGTTTGGACATGTAAACGGACTGTAATTGGAATGAAAATATTTCTGTCATGCGCAGTGTGAGTTACACCGATTTTACACGCGGGGGAGAAGTAGTATTGCTGTGGAAAATTGGGTTTATAGGTTGGTGTGGAGGTGGCACTGCATGTTAATTTTAGGGTAGTATAGGTGTAATTAATGGTGGTTGGAGATTAGAATCATTAAGAAGGACAAAAATATGTGGGAGAGGATGATGATGTGGCAGAGCATTTATTAGGTGGTAGATGGACATTATTTGATGTGAGAGAAAATTGTTTTGCTTATAACTTTTGAACTGTGATTTTTTTTGACAAAATAAAAATTGTTAGAATTCTTATAAAAAATACAATCCAACAAGACTAGTGTTGATATATTTTTTAGAAAAAATGATTTGAAGGTAGTAGGTAGAGGAGAATGATGAGAGAGAAATTTATTTTATTTATAACTTTTAAACTATAATAAATCATCATCATCATCATCATCATCTAAGCCTCAATCCCAACTATGTTGGGGTCGGCTACATGGATCCTTCGTTTCCATTCAGCTCTATCATGGGTCATATTCTGATTGAGATGTAGAGATTCAAAATCTCTCTTTATAAGTTATATTTTAAAAAAAATATAATTTTAAACTATAATAAATATTTTAAAAAAAATTATTATAATAAATATTTAAAAAAATAAATTTTTAAAAAAATAATTTTTATAAACTATAATAAATATTTAAAAAAAATAAATTTGTTAGATTTGTTATAAAAAGTAGATTATGATAAAAATAATTTTTATAAACTTTTGAGTAAAAATGATATGAATACTCATTTTCTAAGTAACAAAACTAATTTTTATATACTTTTGAGTAAAAATAATCGACTACTCATTTTCTCAGTAACTTCAAAAATAAATACAAAATGAAAGAGAGGAGGTAAGTGATAATGGAATATTACTGAAGTGAGGAGAAAATGATAGGAAGAGGAGAGAAGTGAGAGAAGTAAATATATGTGAGAATTAATCATTAGTAAGTGTGTATTCGACATTTATAGCCATTAACTCAAATTTAATTAAGTTTGTGTTTTTACAATTAAGTTTCTTTGAGTGTTAGGTATCCATTTTTAAGCATCATTAAGTAACTTTGAGAGTCAATTGGCCATTTATGGGCGCACTTACCTATTTAGGTGTCATCCCCCCACCAATTACCCTCCTCTTCCTTCATCATCGCCCTATCTTCCCCTCTTCTCCTGCTCTTCTCTATTTGTTTGGGCACACAAATAACTAGTTCTATGTGTCATTAAGTTATTGTTGGATGTAATTACCAATATTTAGGCACCAAACATCCCTATTTAGACGCCATTAAGTTATTTTTGAGTGTCAATTACCCTTAACTTTGACTTTGTGCATACACTATTTGTTTTCGGCTCCACTTACATGTTTCATAGTTCAATTACCAATATTTAGGCGTCAAACACCCTTATTTAGGCGTTGTTAAGTTGTTTTTAGTGTCAATTACCCTTAGTTAAGATTTAGTGTGTACACTATTTGTTTGTGCTCTAATTATATGCTTCTGGTATCAATTATCAATATTTAGACATCAAACACCCCTATTTGGGGGCCACTAAGTTGTTTTTGAGTGTCAATTATCCTCAACCGTGATTTAATGCATACACTATTTGCTTGGGCACCACTTATATGCTTCTGGGTCTATTACCAATATTTAGGCATCAAACACCCCTATTTGGGTGCCATTAAGTTCTTTTTGATGTCAATTACCCTTAGCCATGATCTAGTACATACACTATTTGTTTGGGCACCACTTATCTACTTCTGGGTGTCAATTACCAATATTTATAGGTCAAACACCCCTATTTGGGCACCATTAAGTTATTTTTTAGTATCATTTACCCTTAGTCTGTGAGACTACTACAGAAACAACATTCAATGTCGCTTTTCTAGGCGTCAGTTATTTAACAAAACTGACGCCTATAATATTCAACATTGGATATTTAGGAACCCCGACGTCTATATTTGAAGACCAGCCAGACACGGGTACCACTTTGTATTCAACGTCGGCTGGGTAAAACAAATCGACGCCTAAAATCTCCCGTGAAATCCAATTTTCGAGCGGAATTTTTTTTGCCCCAAAGTATCACATACAACGTCGGTTTTTAACTACTAACTGATGTCGATATAAGATGGAAATTTGTGCGAAAAGTTCCAATTTAGGCGTCGGTTATCCTTTGATAACCGACGCTGATAATGGTTCCTGCCAAATAATTTAGGGCAAATATTGTCTAATTTGACGTAGGTTTTTTAATATTGATCGACACTTAAAGGTAAAAGGCGCCAGTTTTCCAGATAACCGACGTTGTTGAAAAACTTAATAGACCTGTATCACCCGGCTCTTCCCCTTCCTTCATGTTTCATCGTGATAGTTTTCTGCTGTGATCGCCGCTCGCCTAAAATCGTCCGACGATCGCCCGACGGCCTCTGTTGCTGCTCGCCGCCGCCGCCGCGTCCTCTTTCTCCTACTGCCGCCGCCGCTTGCTGCCACTACTGCTCGCCGGTCTGCTCTGCTCTTCTCCTGGTGCCACTGCTGCTCGCCGCTCTACTTTGGTCTTCGCCTTCTCGTCGCCACTGCTGCCTCCGGTCGCCGCCGCTCTTCTCCATGATAGCTCCAAGTAGCCCTAGCCTCTTTGCTTCTTTCTCCGTAACTTTCCTTCTCCGTAGCTCCTTACCAACAGCAAGCACGGTCGAGGTTGTGTTGGCCTACTACGGCCGTGTTGTGTCCTTACCAACAGCAAGTACGACCGTAGCTGTGTTGGCCTACGACGACCGTGCTGGACAACACGGCCGTGGTAGGCCAACACAGCCACAGCCGTGCTGGCTGTTGGTAAGGATATGAACAAATCTTTATGTAATGCTTTATGTAAATCTTAGGATACGAACAAATCTTTTTCTTACATATATTTGTGTTTCTAATCCTAATGTTTGACCTAATTCAGTAAATTTTGATGCATGTTGAAATAAGATTTAAACTTATCCATTCTAGCATCCTAATTTGATTTGATTAAACCCTAACACTGATAAAACCCTAACATCAATTATGATGAAACCCTAACTTTAATTGTGATGAAACCCTAACATGTACCTATCTATTATTGTGTTTATTGGCCTGGAAACCCGTCCAAGATTTACTCATTAGGAGTAAATTTTGGATAGTCCCCGGTTTGGGACTATTCTTGAACACCTAATCTCACTTAGGATGTAAGTGTATAATGTGTATTGGGTTTTCGAGAAAATTTCAGTACCATTTCCCTGTTTGTTCTCTAAGTACATATATACTTAGAGAACAGTGGGGAAATGCTGCCGAAATTTTCTTGAAAACCCAATACACATTATACACTTACTAGTGAGATTAGGTGTTCAAGGATGGGATAGGTGGTACACATTTATTATATATCAGAATGATGACTTATATGTGCACGAAGATCACAATGAAGGATTGTTAATTGATAAAAGATCACAATTTTAGAGGCATGCATGTTTATTTTTTTTATTGAAGCTAAATGTTTGCTTTTTTAATATCAATATCATTTTCAGATTTGATGTTTCATTATCTTATAGTTAATACAAATGCTAAATGTTTGCCTTTTTAATGATATTTTCAGATGGTTGACCATGATGAGCATGATGTCCTTGATGAGCATGAAGTCCATGATGAGCATGTTGTCCATGATGAGCATGCTGAGGATACCAATGTAAGTTCTAAAAACATATCCTGTATTTCTATAAAATTCATTATCTTCTAGTTATGTCATATATCCCATATTTCTATATTGGGCTAATTTAGTGTGTTTATTTTTGTCAAATTTTAGGTTGATGATGCACATGTACCCACTGAAGCACTGGAGGAGCTTGATGCGCATCACCAAAAACTTAACAAGAAAAGGGGCATCACTCTGTTGAAGAAGTTAATAGCGCTAAGTGGCAATGGATCCAGTTTGGTTGTGGAGTTTGATAATGGAGGAAATGCAATTGGAGTGAACCGCAATAATTTTGTAAACTATCTTGGGGTTGTCACTCGAAGCCATTGTGGTGTTAAGTATGATAATTGGAATAAAGTTCCTCAGGCGAAGAAAGACATGATATGGAAGGATTTATGCGTGAGTTATTATTATTTGCAATTCTATTTTGTAGATTACAAATTCTATTATTTGCAATTCTATTTTTGGATACTAGTTAATAACAATTCTATTTTACATAATCTGTTTGCATTGGATGAGAAGCTGCATCATAAAAGCATGATGCAATACGCTAGAAAGATGCTAAGGAACTATAGGACAAATCTCAACAGAGAATACATAAAATATGGTGATAAGAAGAAGAAGTCAGCCCTTGAACAGTGGAACTTCTTGGACAAAGAAGATTGGGACACGTTTGTTGCTTCAAGAAAATCTGAAGAATTCAAGGTATTAGGCGTCACTCCCAATTAAATTAATATACATTGTATTCACCTATTCAAGATTAACATTTAGTGATACTAACCAAATCATTAATGTGCATACTAACTAGGCCCTCAGTGAGGCACAAAAAGCAAGGCATGCACTGAATGCGCATGACCACACTATGGGTCCAAAGGACTATGTAAGCGTTCGCCAAAGACTACAGGCAGAGTCTGCTGCTACTCAGGAGTCCTCTACTACATGTGCCACACCCATGCCTCGCCATGATTTCTGGATAGCTGGGAGGCAAAACAAGAAGGGTGAAATAAAGAAGCATGTAACTGCTGAGGCGGCTGTGAAAATGGTAAAATACAACTCTTAGAACAATCGTTTGAATATTGATTATTTGTGGTGTTAACTTATCAATTTCTGTTGATGGTGATTAGCGGGAGCTGCACGAGCAGAGAAAATAAGGCGTGTTCATCCCTCAGGGCACAATGGATGAATTGATAGTTGCTCTGGGTAACACAGAGCATCCTGGACGTGTTGGGGGTGCAGACACTAGTGTGGGCATCAAAGCATTATTTGGGCCATCCCAGCGCAAACCCAGAGCGGGACTTTCACAAGAAGAGGTAACCTATTCTTTTTTTAGAATGTTACTGCAAAAGGGAATTCAATAATAAGAAGCTAATGTTTCTTTTATCCATGTATAGAAGAATAAGAGAGTCGAGGATATAGTTGCTAAGAAGGTCAATGATATAGTTGCTCAGAAAGTCAAGGAAGAAATGGTGCGGTGGCAGACATCTCAGGCTTCCAATCAGCCTATGGCGACCCACTCTTCTCCTGATGCACAGACTGAGAGTAATCATGTAGACCCACCACCTAACACGTCTGCTGTAAGTATTGTTTATGACATTGTAGCTAGTCTTTTCAAGATGATATATTTTCAAGATGATATGTATATATGTATAATATTCTTTACGTAAATTTGTAGGCGTTGAAGCCATGCCGCTTAAGAATACAAGACTATGTTGTTGCAAAGGTGCAGGCTTATCCGTCCCTTCCTGAGGCAACGTTTCACGAGACTCCAATGCCACAGGGCTACGTTCGTGTGAGCCCGATACGTGTATTACCCGATTGGAGGGAAGCTACATTGCCATATGCCGACCCAGATATTGATACACTTGCTGAGGCAGAAGGCGGGGTGATATTGTGGCCCAAAGCAAATGTCGTCTACACTACTAAAATTATAAGATAAATTTACATTACTTTAGATTGTTAATGTGTATATATGAGGTCAATTGATCTGAAATTATATATACAGGTTAAAAAGAAGACACCCGGAGCACCTAGGCCTCCACCTCCACTTCCTGCATTATCAACTTGGGTTCCAACTGACCTAAAATACCCTTTAGGTCCTTCTTGTAGTGGAATGGCATGTTGGCTATGGGCACATAATATACATTGTCCTATAATTATTTCTTTAGAAGTGAATTATGCAGGTCAATCATATGAAAGCTCTTTATTTATACAAGATATTATTGAGTTGTTTATATATGATTGGCTGAATACATCAATGATAGAGACATGGATAAGGTGAGATCTTGTTTATACATCCATATACCTTGTGTAAGATCCGGTGATCTGATTTCTTATATATTAGTGCATACGTAATACATATTTTGCATCTACTTAGTCGAAAATCAATGCAAACAATTTGCATTTGACCATGTGGGATTTTTGATTCCATCATTGATTAGTATGGTAGCTAAAGACCCTGATAGTGTTCAACAATACTGTATAGATGCTTTTACAATTTTTGATCAGCAAAAGAAGACGATAATAATAGCTCCATTCAATGTCAAGTAAGTTTACTTTACTTATAATTTGGACTTAAGAAAATTATATTTTTATTGTGGATTTTGAGTTATTAATTTTTAAATTTTTTACCTCTAGCGGTAGGCATTGGGAGTTACTAGTTATTCTCCCTGGGACATTCACTATTTATTATCTAGATCCTGTGGGGAGTATATTGAATACTAAAATTGGACACGTAATGAGATTGCCATTATTCTGGTGAGAAATATTTCATTTTTATATCCGTTAACATATGTTATTACATTACTATTTAATTATGCAATTTACTATGTTACATTAACATGTAGGAGTTTAGATGCATTCAAAAATTCTTGAGGAAAGGTTCCAAGGAAAAAGAACCAGCCAATAATTTGGGAGAATGTAAAAGTAAGTTCCCGACTCCAATGTATACATAACATACCCAAAACTTGACCCTAGAGTAAATACTTCCCCTTTTTGTATGATCTTTCCCTTAAAATAATATTAGACACATATGACTTTGTGTGATAAAGGTAACTTCTCTATTTGGGGTTTTAGGGTCTAGATGAATTAATCAGAAATATACCAATTGTTGAGCTTTTTCCTAGGTTGATCCTTTATATACACTTTCTTAGTGATTAGTTGAGGAAACTAGAGAAATACAAATTTCAATGATTACCTTGGGAGAAGGAATGTAAGGGATACACAAAATAAGCATATAACATACAATTAATTAAATTGAACACTTAATGACAACAAAAGGCAAATTTTATTCAAGAATCATGTCTCTTGCACCTTAATTAGCTTCCATACAAAATCTCAAGTTAATCAAACCATGTTTTCATACAAAAATTAAGAAGACATAAGTTCTATATCAACTAAGTTTGTTGGATCAAATCTATATTTACATTTCTCTGCCACCCATTTTTTTTCCCGTGGTCACGCATAGCCCTGGCTTGACTGCGTCTTCCCGATCCTCTGTGAGATCTCCTCCCTCCGCGTGACCCGATCCCTCCCTATCGCGAGTCTTGCACCGAGGGCACAGCCACAGACCGCGATCACATCCTTTTCCCCTCACTCTCTTCTCTGCCTCAGTCCTCTCTTATTCCCTTTCTCTTCCTTCCCTCAATGTTCCACAAATCCTAACAGCAGAAGCTCCCTGTGCCTAGCATCAGCTGGGCGTCTAGAAGACTTTTGTCATCCCTCTTCTCCTCCACTCCTTTCCTTCCCTGGTCTTCCATTTCCTTGCTTCCCTCACTGTAAATGTCCTCTGTTCTCTGATATTGCACCCTATCGTAGATGCAGGGCACACAAGAATGGACGCTAGCAACCGGCAATCCACCGCCAGTACAGCTATTCCCGGTGCAGACGCCGGCTGCCACCATTGGGGCCATCTTTTCCTTCCTTCCTCCTTCTTTGCCCCAACCTCCATCTTCTTCTCTATTCCTAAAGTTGACCACCTAACAGAGGAAATCATGGCCACCGTCTGCTGTTGGCGGTGGACCTACAAGTCCCAGATCGGTGATCTTTCTCTCCTCTTTATTTCACCTCCAATGGACAATTTCCGTTTTCCTCCACGACTAGCCCTAGACGCCAGCACTCCCCATCTCTTGCGCCCTTTGACCCTAGTAGTAAGAAGATTGTTGTCACCCTCTATAGTTGACAGAGGATATGCAAATCCCCAATTGGTGACCCTTTCCTCTATCTTCTCCTCCTTGTCTGAGCGTGATGAACATGTTAGGCACCTCCACAACCTGGGCGGAGTCTGCAATTTGCGGTGGGATTTTCATCTTCAGGCTGTCACCAACTCTCCATATCTGCCTCCTATTTGACATCTCAAAAGTCTATGACATTCTACATTCCCCTACTCAACCTGGCGGTGACCAGCACATCTCCCTAGACTCGTCGATCACTTCCACTCCAATTCCAAACTCCTTTGGTCCCACCTTTGTCTCCTGCATATCACCTTCGTTCTCGCCCATGGGTCCTCTTCCGCCATATGCAAGCAACTGCACTGCAGCCAAGAAAGTGCTACCTAATTGCCATCTTTAGGCCATCTACCTTCACGTGAATTATTCCCGACTGTGAAACCAATCAACACTACAAGTCTGAATGCCCTACAAACACCAAATAACCACTACATAGTTTTCCTTTTCTTCTTCATCCTTCAACACTTCCTCTTTCCTTTCCCTCATACCTGCTACACCATGGTTGCCAACGAGAACGTACCACTGAAGGTGGTGATAGAGTAGTTCCAACAGTGATCATGGTGGTTGCCTGGATTGCTGATGAGGATAGTTGCCTTTGCCACGTGAGCAAGGACCGAGTGGCGCTTTCCCAAGAAGTTATCTCCATCTCATGATATCCATCAGATCAAAAGATCAGTAGTTCTCCAGGGAACACAGGTCAGTAAATGATCTCTTGCACACTGGCTTTTAGAAAGTGATAATTGAGAATATACTTAATGGCACATTAGACAATGATAGTGATCAAAGTCTCTTCCAGATCATGCATAATAGCATTGTCTAAATTGGTAGGATGTGTTATCCTAATGTTATATACTAATACACATACATATACTTACTGTCTTTTTAGAAGGAAAAATGATCCAGGTTGTATAGATATTCAGATTTAACTATTTTTTACAATATGGATCTTAAAATTAAAATAGATAAGTAATTGATAATATAATACTAATACGAATAAAAACCATCACATTCCTTTAAGTGATCAGAGTTAGGATGATAAGAATATGTTTATTATACTAAGAATATATACACAAGTTTGACTGACATACATATGTGTTCCTAGGATGAATACTCGATTGTGGGGACCAAGTATAAATGTTGATTTAACCATTAGCTATGATGACCAGGTATGTACATCCTCTATTTTAATTTGGGCATTAATTGACTGAAACCTACTTTTCCTTTAATGAGGCATCTCTTGAACTTTTAATTCCACTTGAAATTCATTTACTTGGACATTCATATCTCATGTTCCTTATTCATTATATTCATGTGGTTGATGAACTACTCTGTTTATATGGGTTCTTGGACCCCCTTGCTATGATTGCCATTTTATGAAGAATTGACTGAACTGCTAGTCTTTCCTCTCTATTTTATGCATGCTACATGTTTGACTAGAATATCTAGAATAGTGGTACTTATGTACAACCATACTTATATAGGGCGTGCATTTCCGCCCGGGGTGTGCGTTTCCACCCTTATTTCTTTTAGGCCATGATCCTATGGTGTTATGGCCCTATTTTAGGTATATTTAGTCTACATTGTTATGCATGCAAATATTTATTGTTTTAATGTGAATCTATGGATGATTGTTATGGCAAGACACTCATTATTATTATGTTTGTAATCTGAATTTAATATGCCTCATTTCTTTGTTACATTTCTCTTGAACTTACCTAATTACAAATAGCCCTCTTCTTGTGGGAACGTCTCTTTTTGCACTTTTACCCCAATATAATGTCCAAAGTTTATTATGTGTACATATTCAACCTTTGCTGACCTCTATGTTGTTTCCTATGTTCTGGGTGATGTTCCCTTCCACCCAGATTTAGGTACATTGGAAGACAAGAGCTCAAAAAGATCACCAACATGTCATGGACTTCAGGATAGCTTGGAATGGCTGGGTTACCCTCTGCTACTGGCTTTAGTTGTACTTAGTTCAAGGTTTTGTAAATCACCTATTACGGTGAGGAACAATTGTATAAATGAATCATGAAGTAACTTTGTAATAGTTTTGTTTCCGCTGCTTAAATTTTTCATGTCTCATGTTTATACCATCGAGTGGGCTCACTATTAGGTCCCACTTTTTACAGTATATATTATTTATGTGAACTGTGCTTAGTTGTATTTTTTTATATTTTGTATGTTTCGATTTATAGTGCGCTACACAAGACAACGGTTGGGCATGCACATACTATGTGATGCGATTTATGCAGATGATTATCCAATATGCCGCATTGGACATCGATACAATACATGAGGTATTATATATAGTCTCATTAGTTAGTATGAAATATATCAATCTTATTTTTATATTATTACTTATATATACATCATTCTCTTTGCAGGTGTTTAAAACTGACCACACTATAGGTAAACGCTTAAAAGATGTACATGCTCCATATACGATGGAAGTATTAAATGAAGTAAGAGAAGAATGGGCAAGAGCCATACAAGCAGTGGCGATTGTAAGATATAATTGGGATGCTGATAGTGATGTTGAATGATATTTTGTAAATAAATATTTCTGAATGTTTATACATGTCTGAATGTTTCTACATGTATTTGAATGTTTCTACATGTGTGAATGTGAGAATTGAATTGGTGTATGAATGTATCTACTTGTGTGCAGAGAAGCACGGCTGTGGCATCTGGAAATATGGCGTCGATTATTTAGTTGCAAACCGACGCAGAAAGTGTCCTAGATGGCGCCCTTTTTGTGGCGCGAACCCTTTTGGCGTCGGCTTACTATACATAATCGACGTCTATAGGTGCCCTGCTGGCGCGTTTTCGGTGACGCGAAGCCTTTTGGCATCGGTTATAAAACGGACGTTGAAGAGTTCGACCTTTAACGACGCCCACATAGGTGTCGCTTGAGAACCGTCGCTAAAAGGGGTTAAACAACCGACGCCAAAGACATGTTATGTAGTAGTGGGATTTACTACGTACATAATTTGTTTGGACACCACTTATATGCTTTTAGGTGTCAATTACCAATATTTATGAATCAAACACCCCCATTTGGGTGTCATTAAGTTATTTTTGAGTGTCATTTACCCTTAACCGTGTTTTAGTACGTACATTATTTGTTTGGACGCCACTTATATGTTTTTGAGTGTCAATTATCAATATTTAGGCATCAAACAGTCCTATTTGGGTGTGGGTGTCATTAAGTTATTTTTGAGTGTCAATTATCCCTAGCCATGACTTAGTGCATACACTATTTGTTTGGGTGTTACTTATATACTTATGAGTGTCAATTACTAACATTTAGGCGTCAAACACCCCTATTTGGGTGCCATTAAGCTGTTTTTTAGTGTCAATTACCTTAGTCATGATTTAGTGCATATACCATTTGTTTGGGAGCCACTTATATGATTTTAGATGTCAATTATCAATATTTAGGCATCAAACACCCCTATTTGGGCGTCATTAGTTTTTTTTTAGTGTCAATTATCTTTAGCCATAATTTAGTGTGTACACTATTTGTTTGGGCCCCACTTATATGCTTTCTGGGTGTCAATTATTATTATTTAGGCGTCAAACACCCCTATTTGGGTTCCATTAGGTTGTTTTTGAGCGTCAATTACCTTTAACCATGATTTAGTGTGTATAATATTTGTTTGGGTGCTACTTATATACTTCTGGTTGTCAATTACCAATATCAGGTGTCAAACACCCCTATTTGGATGCCATTAAGTTATTTTTGAGTGGCAATTATCGTTATCTGTGATTTAGTGAACGCACTATTTGTTTGGGTGCCACTTATATGCTTCTAGGTGTCAACTATCAATATTTAGGCATCATTAAGTTATTCTTGAGTGTCAATTACACTTAACTATTTAGTTGTTTCTAGGTGTCAAACCCCTTTTGTGCATTGCTAAGTTGTTTTTTGAGTGTCAATTATATTTATAGGTGTCCACTAACCATTTTGGGTGTCATTTAAATGCTTAGGCGCCATTTTCATGCTTGAATAAGTTCACAATATGTTTGGGCGTTAAACACTCCTATTTAGCCATCATTACATTATTTTTGGATGTCAATTACCTTGAGCCAGATTTAGTGTGTACACTATTTGTTTTGGGCGCCATTTATATGATTTTGAGTGTCAATTACCAATAGTTTGGTGTCATTTATATGCTAACATAGAAGAGACATGTAGAACAAAAAAGGAGTGGTTTTGAATGAAGGAGGATGCGCCAACAAATGAGGAAGTAAACACCAAAAAGGAAGAAGAAGAAGGTGTTGCAAATTAGTGATTCATCTTGAGAAAAGACGGAGGGAAGTTTAATTTTGGACAAAAAATGAATGGTAAGGAGAGGGTGAGAGGGTGAGTGGGGACAATAAAGTTTGCATGAGAGCGCATGAGTCATCTCACGTCACGTGGGCCTACTTAGTACAGAATTGTTACTGTCCGCCATATGTCATTTGTTGAATGGAGCAATAGGGGTAGTAAAAAGAGTGGGGGACAGAAAAAAAAAAGTGGTTTTGGGCAATGATTTTAGCTGTCTCAAAAGGTGAGTAAGGCATGTGAGCCTGACAAAACTTTAGCCATATAGAATACGAAAATGATTTGGTAACACACGGTTACCATCAAGCGCAGCTCACGCGCAAACTGGAAGGTGGTTTTGAGAAATTTTGAGAAGTTTTGCCTTTTTGAAGGTGGTTTTGGTAGGTGGGAAATTGGTGACGTGGCGTGGTGTAATTGGATGCGTAAATAGAAGTTATGTAATTGATAAATAAATTTGTTTTGCTTATAACTTTTGAACCGTGGTGAATTTTTTGACGAAATAAAAATCATTGGATTCGTTACGAAAAATGCATTCCAACAAGACTAATATTGATATATTTTTAACAAAAAAAATATAAAAATAATATGAATCGGTTATTCTTGATGTCAATTAACCATCTTTGGGTGTCATTAGTCATTTATGGGTGCCAATAAGTTATTTGGGTGTCATTATATTATTTTGATTGTTGATACCTTATTTGGGCATCATTTTAAACTTATGGGTGTCAATGAATAATTTTGGATGTCAATTACCTTGTTTGGGTGTTGTTAGTCATTTGTGGGCGTCATTATAATTTTAAGTGTCAGTGAACCATTTTCGGCGTCAAATAACCATATTTGGGTGTCATTTGCCATTTATGTGTGTCATTAGCCATTTGTGGGTGTCGTTATAATTTTAGATGTCAGTAAACCATTTTAGGCGTCAAATAACCATATTTGGTTGTCATTAGTCATTTGTTGGCGTCGTTATAATAATTGGTGTCATTGAACCATTTTAGGCGTCAAATGACCATATTTGGGTGTCATTAGCCATTTATGGGTGTCATTAGCCATTTGTGGGTGTCATTAGCCATTATTAGGCATTTATGAGTGTCATTAGCTTATGTGGGCACCATCTTTATGCTTTTGGGTATAAATACACTATTTTGGGCATCAATTAACTATTTTTTGGTGTTACTAACCATTTATGAATATGGGCACCATAGTTGATTGTCAATTAACCTATATATATCATTTTTTTTATCTCAAAAATATGTCAATATTAGGTTTGTTAGATTGCATTTTTCGTAACCAAACCAATGGTTTTTGTTTCATTAAAAAATTCATTACGGTTTAAAAGTTATAAGCGAAACAAATTTATTTGTCTTTTACATAATTCCAAAAAAACGACTCAATTACCAACTGCCACGTGGTGGCAGTTTGGCAGCGGTTTCACCCGCGCTTGAGAACGCACGTGACGCCGTGTGAGCGTCATAGAATCTTAGTCCTATCGAATATGACACATGCACTAATAAATTGTGGTGATTCTCAAATCTTATATCATCCCTTCTTTTCTCTCAAATAAACAAACCCCAACATGAGATTGAGACATCACAACAACCGTACACGGTACCGAGTCACCGAGATAATGTGTCGGTGGTGGAAAACTATTATGTACAAAACAAATGTAATGAACTTATTTTCTTGGTTAGAGAAAAGTGATGGTTAAGCCAATTCTTTACGTACACACTTTCCTATCTCCCGCCGGAGAAGGTAAGCCAGTTATCTGACCCAGCAGAGAAGCTAATCGAAGAAGGGAACGACGCCGCCGATGCCACGATCCTTTCTTTCCTGAGCACTGCCACAACGGTGCCGTCGACGTGGTTGGCGGACAGATCCGCGAGTGGAACGGACCCGTAGAGGAACTGCACCACCTGCCTCATACTGGGCCTCGCTGTCGGGACCGGATGGGAGCACAGAAGGCCCATCTTTATCACCAACTCCACTTCGTCGGCCGCATAGTCACATCCCAGCCTAGGGTCCACAACCTCCATCACCTTCCCGTTCGTCCACATCTCGGCGACCCAGTCCAGCAGCAGCCGGTCCTCCAGATCGTCCTTTTCCTGCTCGATCGGCCGCCGCCCGCAGACCACCTCCAGCGCGAACGCCCCGAATGCGTACGCGTCGGTGGCGGTCGTGGGTCGCCGCGTCCGGTAGATCTCCGGGGCAAGGTAACCCATGGTGCCCATCACGCGGGTGGTACGAGCATCGCCGCCGTGGTCGTAGAGCCGCGCAAGGCCGAAGTCGCTGAGCCGGCCGTTCATGTCGGAGTCGAGGAGGATGTTGCCGGCTTTGACGTCGCGGTGGATCACGACCTTCTCCCAGTCCTCATGCAGGTAGAGCAGGCCCGAGGCCACGCCCTTGATGATCTGGAACCGCGTCTGCCAATCGAGAGTTGCAGGACTGCTGTTTGCGTTTATGCCGTCGACGGGGTAGAGGTACTTGTCGAGGCTGCCGTTGGGCATGTACTCGTACACAAGGAGTAACTCACCCTTCCGGCGGCTGTATCCCAACAGCTGCACCAGGTTCCGGTGACGGAGCTGACCCATGCTCATGATCTCGGATACGAACTCCCGGATCCCCTGCCTCGAGTCGTGGGAAACCCTCTTGATCGCCACCTCCACTGTGCTGTTGTTTCCAGGGCTGTTCGTGTCTGGTAGCCGCCCCTTGTACACCTTGCCGAAGCCCCCGAACCCGAGCATATCCTTGTCCTTGAACCCCTTGGCTGCCATGTAGAGGTCCTGGTATTTGAACCGCCGCGGCCCGTATTCATTCTCCCATTCTTCCCACTCTTCTGCGAACTTCCGCCTCCGCCGCACCACGAGAACGACGACCGTGACGATCCCCAGTACTGCCGCCGCTGCAGCAAGCGCAACGAGAGCGGTTGCGGCTTTGCTGAGCCGCCCGCTGGAATTTGTTCTGGTGCGGGGCACCTTCGGAAGCTTGGATAGATCCAGTGCAGGGGCTTCCCCGCTGCCGCCCACTGCGAAACTCCATCCAAGGATGTAGTGAGACGAGAGCACAGATCCAGTGCTGGAAGAGAAGCCCACATACATGGAATCCATCAGGATCTCGGAGAGATTCAGCGCGGTGGTTGAGAGCAAGGGCCGACGGGGTTTGGAGTTACCTATAGGTGCCATTGTGACGTCGAGCCGCCCCGCTGCACCGTCATAGTCCACCCACACCTGCATCGGGTCGCCACTGGTAAGGGTCAGGTTCTTGAACGACAAATCCTCATCACTGCTGTACCATCCGGCGGACTGGGAGACGTTGGAGATGACAGTGTTGACGTCGATTCCGACGTGGTTGCTGTCGATGTCCTTGAACTCCGCCAACTGGAGGGTGTCCAGCTCCACGGCCAGCACGTGGTTGCTGGCGTTGCCGTTGTTTATTTCGTTGAAGAGGCCCAGGTACTGGCTGGCGAAAGCCTCGGAGAAGTTGGTCGTGGGGGATACCACGAAGGCGATGCCGTGGCCGCTCAATACGTCGGGGATTTGGGGCACGATCGCAAAGACGAAGGTGGTGGAGAAGGAGGCGACTGCCCCCGTGCCGTTGCTGGAAGCATTCGATGCCGGATTTTTTAAATTGAATGGGGTGGGGTAAAAAGCGTGGCCTTTCATCTGCCTGGTGTTGTTGGTGAGCTCCAGGATGCCCGAAGAGCTTATCCCGGCCAGGTCGTCCATGACCAGCGACTTGCTGGCGTTGCCAAGGAACCCGTTGAAGATGAAACTAGGACCAGCTGCAACGGCTGCCTGCGTCGCCCTGACAAGTAGGGGTAGGAGGACGAGAAGAAGGCTAGTGCTACGAGACATCAGTCGCTTGATCGGCGACAACGAACCGGCGGCACCAGAGTGGTCGGCTAGCTTAGCTTGCCGATCTACGGAGTCCCTTGTAATACTATGTAGCAACGCGATGACAGATGACGAAACGGGGTTTACCGATTACGATGAACCTCAGCCCGCCAGCACCTCACTGTCCAACAACCTTTTCGGAAGTCGGAAGCTTCGTCCGCCGAACTTGTTTGACTTTGGATTAAGGCCTAGTTTGGCCGCATACTTCGGAAATCCCGGTGAGTAATGTAATAATTGGTAGATCATTGCGTTGTACGTGGAACTCACAATCACCGTACCCTTAAATGCTCATGCCGGCTTCCTACCCAATTTGCTGGACTATCGCATCATATCTTCCCGCAAATCAACACTGAAGCCTAAAAACATGTATAGCCCACCTGCTCCGGGCCTCCGGCTACTAAAAAAGTATCAACGATATGTACCAGACTACTGGGATTCAGAAAACAGGCGGCCAAACTAGGCCTAATTGTCATTTGGAGTAGTTATTTTCCTATTTGGAAAATTAGTCTCCTATGAGTCTGGACCTTTGGAATAAGATGCTTTACTTACACCTCACTTGATTTCTGCAGTGCTTACTGCAATAAATGGAAGTATGTAATATCAACGGCCGTTCGGGTTTTTGTTGCAATTTTTTCATTCATTTTTACGAATTACAAACTCATCCTTCCAATACAGAAAGATGTTTCTCTAAATAGTTCTCGGCCTCAAGGGTTCTGTGTAATTTTCACACCGTATGAAGGTTCGAGCAAGCATCACACTAGCGACTATTAGCTACCCGGCTAAAGCAGTGAACTTGTACTGCTATGCCTCGTCCATTTCCAGTCTATCAAACGTCGGTTTGGTAGGGGGAAGGCTGAAGTGGGAGGTGATGACGTGTCATGTTTTAATTGGATGAGTTGGTAGGGGTTGTGTAATATGTAAATAAATGTATTTTGTTTATAAATTTTGAACCGTAATGAATTTTTTAATGAAACAAAGACCATTGGATTCGTTATGAAAAATACATTCAAACAAGACTAATATTGATATATTTTTCACAAAAAAATATAAAAATGATATGAATACATTATTATGGATGTCAATGCACCATTTTAGACGTCAAATAACTATATTTAGGTGTCATTAGCCATTTGTGAGCGTCGTTATAATTTTAGGTGTCAGTGAACTATTTTAGACGTCAATAACCATATTTGGGTTTCATTAGCTATTTATGGGTGTCATTAGCCATTTATGGGTGTCATTAGCCATTTAAGGGTATCATTAACTATTTTGGGCGTGAATTAACCATTTTTGGGTGTTAATAACCATTTATGGGTGTCAATAACCATTTATGGGCGCCATAGCATCCAAAAATAGCTAAATAGCGCCAAAAATGATTAAATAATTGTTTTGATTGTCAATACCTTATTTGAGCGTCATCTTTATACTACTGGGTGTCAATGAACCATTTTGTACGTCAACAAACCATTTTTAGGTGTCAATAACCATTTATGTGCACCATAGTTAGTTGTCAATTAACTTATATATATCATTTTTATTTTTTTTTCTTCAGAAATATGTCAATATTAGGCTTGTTAGACTGCATTTTTCATAACGAAACCAACGGTTTTTATTTTATTAAAAAATTCATTACGGTTCAAAAGTTATAAGCGAAATAAATTTATTTGTCTTTTGCATAAAATCAAAAATGACCCAATCACCACCTACCACGTGGTGGCGGCTTGGGCGCTGGTTTCACGCGCGCGTGAGAGCGGGCGTTACCAGCGTGAGCGTGATAGAATCTTAAATCTTCTTCTTAGGTCTTTCCCACTTCTTCTATCTCCGTCATGGAACTGAGAACCCAAGTTGTGACGACAACGATGATGGTTGCCGACCTGGTTCACGTGGGTAATGATGTCCTCGAGCAACAGTGGCGTAGCCACATGTGGACACGGGAGGGCACATGCCCAACCGGTTGCCAAGTTAAAAAAAAGAATCTTCACGTAATTTTTTTATTTTAGCGACCGCCACAGAAACGTCAATATGCGTGATCCTAGCCGTCTCTGCGTCCATTCTGCTTCCCACGTAGGTCCACTTCCAAGTCCCAACAAAGACTCCCGTTTCCCTCTAACTCCTTGTTCCTCTCAAACTGCCAATAGATATAATCCAATAGATAATGACATATGTTCTAGATTCATATTTATACGGTGCCCCTTATAAAAAAAAATCCTACTTCGCCATTGTCTAGCAACGATGATGGTCGCCGTCGACCTGGTTCGCGTGGGTAATGAACTCCCCGACCATAAGTGGAAGCACGCGTGCGCACCTCAAGACATACAGCTTGAAGACTAGCACAATGAATAATTGTCCTTCCACTGACTTAAGGAAAGCCTCGGCCTATGTACACATTCTATAGCAAGTGAACATCTAGGAGTTGGGGTGTGTTTAGTCATTCCACCTCTCCCCCTCCATCCCAGCTTCTCCCATGGTGAAGATTCAGGAAAGCACGAGCAGCATGCCACATACCTCATCAGCTCACGGCCATGTCAGAAGATTCATGACAACAGGTGTGCCCTGTTGTTAAAATTTATTATTGTCGTTCATGCAACCGCGACAGGTGCAATGTAATTAACAATTCAAACAGATCCAAAATAAGAAGCGAAGAGCAAACAAAGAAGGAGAACAAAATAATAGGAGTCAGATTCGCAAATCAGAAAATCAGTGCCCGACAATCTTCGCGGATAGACATCGTTCTCCCAGTCTCGATCCGACACGAACCTGGAACTTGCACGTCTCACTCGCGCTCGTTGCACTGCTACCAGTGCAGCACAACAACCGCAGGAACCACCACCTGACAGCTGCGTATCGGTGATGGGAAGAAGAAGCCGCGCTTCGCACAGGAGGACAATTCCACGAAACGGCTCAGGGAACGAAAGGCACTCACTCTGGATTAGGGCTCTCAAAACACACGGCGGAAGAAGACTGTTTGTTGTGTGTTTAACCCTAATGATCGGAGGCGTATATATAGTCATGCACGTCCCTAATCTTATTCCCAGTAAGGCACAAACACTCGGTTGCTCTTATACACAATACAGAATAATCCGCAAAAGAGAAATATTTTCCAATTAGGATTAAGAAATCTGAAATAGGAAAGAAACAATTAATTACTTAGTCGTATCCTAGTGCAAAAAGAAGACGGAAGACATTCTCCACAATCCACAATCCACAATCCACAACCCACAAGCCCGAGCCCGAGCTCGATCCGTATCTTAGTGTCTATCCGCGAGGCGTGGCGTGGCGCGCGTGCGCGCGTGCGTGCGTTGTGATGGGGTAACCCCACCCACCAAGGAGGTGAGCATACCTCCCTCCTAGAACTCCTTTAGACACTAGTGCCCCATGTGATCCTACATATGAGGACCACAAAAATTCTAGGAGGGAGCAATATGAGATAAAACTTCTTTGCAATTTGCACTAGAAACAACACTACATTCTCACATGTAGTTGATGCACTACATTGGGCTTAACCCATGCTAAATAAGTGATTACTACAATAACATTGCTACAGTAATGAACTGCTACAGTACTAATAGCTACATTAATCATTTATCTAACATGCCCGACTCACCACCTTAAAGTTAGCCTGGAAACGATGTGTGAGGTCGTTCGATGGAACTTCCTCCGGACGCCATGTGGCATACGCCCTAGCTGCATGATATCTACCGCGAGGTATTCTGGGTGCTGAAGCCTAGAAGTATGTTTCTTATGACGGTTGTGGTGATTGACAAGGGTGACTTGGCACCCCTACTTGTTGGTCTGTTGTGAACTGGGCCACAGAACCACCTAGATATCACTATGTGCTACGAAAATGTCGTCGATTCGAATTAACCATAGGGAAGTCTGTTAAGGTGACGCCGTGCAATTTTTTGTTTTAAGTTATTGGTTGTACCACATTGGTTGCTCAACTGCTAGGATTGTAAGCTCCTGATCATCACACCTTCTGCGGATTCTGTTCTTTCAGCATGTCTAAGATGACCCGGTAATGTGTTGATCATTGTGTTTTTTTGCCTATAGAAAATCTACTACCTCTTCTAGCCTGGTGGATTTTTAGTTTCTCTCGAATGACAATGTCACTATCGAGTAAAGAAGTTCAATTGAAATGAGATACTCAATTGATTTGTCTCTAGCCTTACTAATCACTAATCAGAAAGAATAAGATTAAACTAGGTTATTTTTGGATTTCGCTCCTCCCTTCCTCTCTTCTAAAAACAACCTTATAGGAATAATTTGTGAATCAGTTTATAATTTTTCATGAAGAAGAATAAGTCTGGGAGTGGAGTCCGGAATTCCTATTTTGCAGTCACATGACTACCTATGTAACATCCCTGACCTGGGTTATGAGTTAACCCTAGGTGTTTTGCCTAAATATGTAATTAAATCCTTGTGATTAACTTTGGGCATGTAATTAAGTTTCTCAGAAACATATATTTCAGTTTTTGCTCCTTTTTATATAAAGTTGTAGCATTGTTTTGTAATACAGGGACCTATGTGCAAATTACCCAGTTAGAAGGGTTAACTTGCAATTTGCACATGTTGAGATGTTCCTCTGATGTTTAGACATCATGAGAATCATTATGATGAAGTTTGAGGGATTTCCCAAGCTTGGGCACCAAGGTGCAGCTGTGGAAGCAATCACTGTGCTTGAAAACCCTAAATTGGAGTAAAGTGCAATTTACCCAATTTGAGGGGTGCAACTTGTAATTTACACCATCAAAAGTATTTATTAAGACTCTTGTCATCATTTAGAGAAGAAATGATGAAGAGGTCACTTTAATTGAATAATCATATAATGAAAAACACCCTTGAGATTGAATAATCAAGGTGTATGTGCTATAGCCCTTTTATGTGTATGCTTAACTAATAGGTTGATCTTCTTTGCCCTCATTTCTTGACCTTAGAAGAAGGTTTGTCCTTAGAATTAATATGAAGGGACGAGCATAGAAGGATGGAGGGATTAAGTTGAAAATATGGAGAACTTATGAGTTTATGTTGAAACCTCATTCCAACTATATAAGCTCTCTACTTCACTTAGCAAGGAAAACCCTCCCTTCATTCCTTTCACTGTTCTATTCACCCAAACCGACTAAAGAGGAGCTGTGGAGCTCAGGAGGACGACCAAGGAGGGCAAGGTAGGTTTGAATCCTCCCTTTTGCTTAAGTTCATGGTTAGAACTCGAATTCAAGGTCAAATTGATGGCTAGCTCACATAGCTCTACCTTTCTAGCCATCTCTTCTCAACTTTCCTTGGAAGGATCACCTTGGCCGACCTGTGGAAACTCAAGGACGCCATTAAAAGCTTGGAGCTCGAAAGCTTGGAGCTCAAGGAGCAAGCTTTAGGCGGGTTTTATAACTCTAAACTCATGCTTTGTTATATACATCTTGTTTATGCTTTTAGATGATAGTTCTTCTTCTTCTCTACCTTCCTTTGCCACTTTGCAAGCAAATCCGTGAGAAATCCTTGCTGTTATTGAGCTAGGAGATGAAGACGTTATTTCCAAAGTTAACCCACTACTTTTCACTTTACTAAACGGTCTCCACCAAGTGCTCACACGGTTTGCAAAACCGTTTGGTGAGCAAACAGTCTCAAGACCGTGTAAGAGCAAATGGTCTCAAGACCGTGTAAGGGCAAATGGTCTTCAAGACTGTTTATCTGCGTTGACCGAGCGTGGACCGTATAATATTTCTGTTCATAATTATGTAGGTTAATCACCCAAAAAATTTGAGATGACAACTCCAAAGGAATCGTGAGATATGGCCTTTTTAATCAACAACTTTAATTGAATTTACTCCTGATTTCCAATCTGTTGAAATCGCCCTTTTTGGGCAAACGGTCTCAAGACCGTGTAAGAACATTGACCAAGCGTTGACCGTATGAGATTATTGTTCAAAATAATGTTGATTAACAACTCACCAGATTTGATGGACTAATTCCAAACGAGCTAAGAGTTGAAGGATGATTACTAGAGTAAAACCCTAATTGAAATCAGTACTGAAATCTCAATGAATAACTTAGTGTTTTTGGGTTGATTGACCCAAACGGTCTCAAGACCATTTGGGGATCAACCAAACGGTCTCAAGACCGTGTGGTGACAACCCAAGACCGTTTGGAGGTCTAGGGTTAAGGTAATTTGATCAATTGAGGGCCCAATTGCAATGGGTTATTGAATTAATCAAAAATACTGAATTGAGACTCAATCAAGATTCAACCCCTATCAAATCACATTAGATTTTGATGAAATCTTGGGCAAACGGTCTCAAGACCGTGTGGAGTTCATCCACATGATCTCAAGACCGTTTGGGCCAAGTTTGGGCCCAATTGGAGCTCAATTGAAGGGTTCAACCTTGTGTTGATTCACATTGTTGAGTGTTGATGGTTGAACGTTGATGGACCTTAATTGAACCAACTTCAACCCTAATTGGATAACAATTGAGGGTCAATTGAGTGACCAATTGGTTAAGAATAACCCTAATTAACTCAATCTATAAGTGGTTACCGTGGCTTTGACCATTTGGAGGCTTCAACATTGATAATCATAAACGATTGAAATCATTGAACCATGTTGGAGGTCCAAACGGTTTGAGACCAAGTGGACCAAACGGTCTCAAGACCGTTTGAGGTCACACAGTCTCAAGACCATGTGAGGCCTCACGGTCTCAAGACCATTTGAGACCTCATGGTCTCAAGACCATTTGAGGTCACACGGTCTCAAGACCGTGTGAGGCCTCACGGTCTCAAGACCGTTTGAGGCCTCACGGTCTCAAGACCATTTGGACTCAAACGATCTCAATATCGAGAGACACCAAACGGTCTCAAACCGTGTAAGCCCTCTCGGTCTTGAAGTCAA
The DNA here is from genome assembly GCA_963693085.1 of Alisma plantago-aquatica. Taxonomy (NCBI): domain Eukaryota; kingdom Viridiplantae; phylum Streptophyta; class Magnoliopsida; order Alismatales; family Alismataceae; genus Alisma; species Alisma plantago-aquatica. The sequence continues at coordinate 224,127,885 of OY856409.1, forward strand.
ACTTGTTAAACGGTCTACACCCTCACATGGTTTGGGCAAGCGACCTTGAAGGTCACACGATCTTGGAGTCAACCCTAGCAAACGGTCAACTCATCCAAACGGTCTAAAACCGTTTGGAGGTTGAAGGTTGAAACTGTTTGAGGTTTTCAAAGGTTGATTTCACTTAATCAATTGAAGGTGTAAATGGTTCAATGATGCTCTAATCTAAACCCTAATGATAACCTAGGATATTAAGTGATTAAGTGACTAACGAATTGAACCATGATGGTGATCAATGGGGTGAATTACCAAAGTACCTTGATGGGTTCAATTGAGTAATACCTTGTTCAAATCAAACCCTAATCACATGATAGTGATGTTTTGGCTTATGTTAGCCCATGAGGACTTAACCCAACCTGATCTAGAGTGGTGTTATCACCATCTACTAGTACTAGGAGAGAGAAAGTATCTTAAGAGAGAGAAAGTACCTTAAGAGAGAGAAAGTACCCTTTTAGGGTGGAAACTCAAGTAAAGAACCTTCAATACACATGAATGTGCATGATTAGGGTATGATCCACCTATGTGAGATCATGGAAACCCTAATTATGATATATGATGAATCTTAAGCTAATCTGAGAGCATCAATGATGATGTTCCTCATACATGATGATGTTATGAGTTCAATTCACCATGTGATGTGAATAGTAAACCCTAATTCCAGGGTAATGACATGTGATGTGAATAGTAAACCCTAATTCAAGGGTAATGACATGTGATGTGAATAGTAAACCCTAATTCAAAGGTGATGACATGTTATATGAGTATTAAACTCTATTTGATAAGAATCAAAGAACTTAGCTCTTATGACAAGAGTGGAAAGTATAATCATTGTTTTGAATTACCTTTATTAGTTGAATTAACCATGCACGTTCTGATATGGAGGTGATCATATCCTGGTATGGATGATGATACTATATTCATTAAAGGCATATTGATAGCTTTATGAATAAGTAAAGTATTTTGATGCCTTGTCAGTGGCATCCCATGTTTTAATGGGCTGAAAGAGCCATGAAAACCATCAAGGTCATGCTTTAGAGATGACTTGTGATGAGTATAATGAGAAATGATGATTAATGAGAGTTAGGCTTGTTACATTTAGTATTGTACTTTGATAGTTGTTGTGCTACTGTTATTGTTTGAAGAACAATGTATGATGTTAAAGAATACTGAATGTACCTAACTAATCAAGTGTAATGTAGAAGCCCTGATCATAGATCCATCATTGTCAGAAATCAAATGATGGTGAAACAGGTTTTCCCAAGGGAACTCCTGGATCACATACTGTTGAGTATGTGGGGTATATGGATGTGTAGAACCTTACATCCTAGTGTAGGAATTTGATGTAGATGTATAATCCGTCAATCCTTCACTACAAAACTCATACCGTATCAGTGGATGGTAAACATGAAACCTCCTGATGACGAGGAAAACAGAGATATCCGTATCAGTGAAGATAAACATGAAATCTCTTGATGACGAAGAGAGTACAGAACGCCACTGTAACTCTAAAATAGCGAAGGACCAGATTACCCTGGTGAGCTATAATAGTAGAGACACAAGATGTCCTACAAGTAATCCTCTTACTGACTGAGGAAGGTGAAGGTCATGAGAATCCGGCTCTTTCGATGACCTAGTATGATACTAAGGCACTTAACAGTGATTGGTTGGGGTATGAGTGGTAAACCTCATCTCCAAAGGGTATAATAATAAGATTGTTTGAAAAACATAATCTACAAGCGTAGTATACCTGTTAAAGGTAACTATGAGCTAATTGATTGATGTTACACTGAATGGTGCATATGTTCTTTATGCTTGATAAATGTTGAGCTCTTGTATACAACTGTATCTGCTATTGAATACTTTAAAAGCTTTACTGCTTAAGATATTCTTTGATGTTATAATAAAGCTTCTGGCGGAGAGTTATAACTCTCGCTGGGACAATTATGTAAAATTGTCTCACCCCGTAGACTTCAACTTTTTAGGTGGACGTCAGAGACGGAGGAACCGGTCTACAGGTGACCAGTCCCAGTAGCAGCAGTAGCAACACCTGGAGCAGCAGTAAATCTCAGGTGGAGATTTAGCCTGCCATGTGGTGTAGTTAGAGTCAGTCCTATGTGTCCTCTGTACTCTCAGGTCTTGGAGTCTTTTGTTATGAGTTCTTGAGATTTTGTATCTTGATGTATATAATTACTCAAGAAGTAATTATCATGAGATGTAAATAGTTTATCTCTTGTTATGAAAGAAGCTTTTATGGATTCAAGCTCTTGTTTCGAAAAGTTTTAATTTTCCGTGATTTTTGTCTTCCGCTGTTAATCGAATCGCTTCCGCTAAGTTTGAATCGTGTTTATATCGTGGTTTGGAGATCAGAGCCCACAATTAGTGGTATCAGAGCTCTAGGTCAGTTGAGTCTACAGAGGCATAGGATATAGGATGTCGAGTCTATCTTTAGTACTCTTTCCCTATCTAATAGAATCTTCTACTCCTCAGGAGAAGAAGATACATAAGGATGGCTGAGCCTCATGATGAGTACATGGCAGAGAGTAGTGCTAGCGCACCTCAAGGCGGTGCAAGGGTTCCAAGAATAGAACAACCTGCACCTGAGTCACCAAGAGAGCCACCCCAGTTTGACCCAGCCGACATGGGTGACCTAGCTGTACAGACAATGTTCAGGCAGTTCATGACTTCCATGACACACATAACCGACAGGATGCCCATGCCTGCACCGAGGGCACCTGTCCAGCCTGAAGCACAAGGTATCGGTAAGACGTTCGAACGACTTCGTCGTGTCAGAGCTACCGAGTACTTTGGGACTGCCGACCCCACAGATGCTGACCTATGGTTGACAGAGTTGGAGAAGGCTTTCAGGATTCTTATTATCCCGGAAGCTGAGAAGGTTAGACATGCTGTCTATCTTCTCAAAGGCAGTGTTGGTCACTGGTGGAACATGGAAGAGCAGAAGAGACCTGGAGTAGAGTTCTCATGGGAAGAGTTTCGTCGGGAATTTATCAATAGATATTTTCCAAAGACCTTCCTAGATGAGAAGATCTCTCAGTTTGAGAGACTAAGGCAGGGTATGATGAACATTAGCGAGTATGAAGCTAAGTTCATGGAGTTGTTGCGGTTCTGTCCGCACATGGATGCCACAGAAGAGGAAAGAATCATGAGATTTGAGAAGGGTTTGAATGCTGATATGTCAACCCCTGTGTCTGCCTTAGAAAACCGAGAGAGATTCTCTACCTTCGTTGAGTCAGTCTGAAGGATAGAGAGATCTGTGGTTGAGAAGAGGCAAACCCAGAAAAGATATCCACAGTTCCAGGGTTCTTCATCTAGGGATTTTAAGAAACCTAGATTCTCTGCACCTAACCCTCCACCACCCAGATCGAGTTCTCAAACTCAATGGTCACCAAGCAGAGGTAGAGGACGGAGTCAACCGCTTCAAGGGACTCACAGTTCTGCATCGGTGTCAGTTACTGGACCACCCCGACCACAATAACAGGAGAGGAGATGCTACAACTGTGGTAAGGTGGGACACTTGATGAAGGATTGCCGTTCTAGGCCTGTCAGTGTGACACAGCCTCTGAGACAGAATCAACAAGGATCTTAGAGAATGCAATCTCAAGGAGCAGCTCGAGGATGTGGACAAGCGTCTCAAGCTGGATCATCAGCACCACCTCAACACCAGGCGACAGCGAGGTTCTATGCTATGAACCCATCAGATGTAGTGGTCAATCCACGGGTAGTGGTAGGTCAGATGGAACTTTTATATCCTGATATGTCTACATCCTGTGTTGTATCTGTTCTGATTGACCCGGGTGCTACACACTCTTTCATCACTCATAGAGTGATTCGTAACTGCAATGTGACTGTTAGTCATAGGATAGATAGTTTGTTGTTGGAGACTCCGTTGAGTGGGTCTGCCATTTTGCAGGAGGTATGCTCTCCCTGCATCCTTTTCTTTTCCGACCATCGCATTCAAGTGGATCTTATACCACTTAATATGCAAGGATTTGATATAATCCTCGGGATGGATACCTTAGAAAGGTATAGAGTTGTCTTGGATTGTGAGTCCAAGTTGGCTGTGTTTGCTGATGAAAGCAACACATGGATCTTTCAAGGTGAAAGAAAGATTCTGCCCACCTATCTTGTGTCAGCTATGGTTGCTGATAAGCTGTTGAGGCAAGGATGTTATGCATTCTTAGCCCATGTGGTAGATGTTACCAAGGAAAGGTCCAATCCTGCTGAAGTTCCCATAGTCAGGGAATTCGAGGATGTGTTCCCTGAAGAACTTCCTGGTATACCACCACTTCGGGAGATTGATTTTGAAATCAATCTGATCCCAGATACGAAACCCATAGCCCAGACTCCGTATAGGATGGCGCCTGCCGAGATGGCAGAACTCAAGAAACAGCTTCAAGAGTTACTTGAGAAGGGTTTTATCCGACCAAGCACTTCACCTTGGGGTGCTCCGGTCTTGTTTGTTAAAAAGAAAGATGGGTCAATGTGGTTGTGCATCGACTACAGACAACTCAATAAAGTAACAATAAAGAATAAGTACCCTCTGCCGAGGATTGATGATCTCTTTGAACAGTTGCGTGGTGCAACCGTCTTTTCCAAGATAGACTTGAGGTCTGGATATCATCAACTTCATATTAAGGATAGTGACATATCCAAGTCTGCCTTTAGGACAAGGTATGGTCACTATGAGTTCACGGTTATGTCGTTTGGACTAACCAATGCACCAGCTGCATTTATGGAACTCATGAATAGAGTTTTTCGACCTTTCCTTGATCAATGTGTTGTCGTCTTCATAGATGACATTTTGATCTATAGTAAGGATGCTCAGCAGCATGAGCGGCATCTTCGCCAAGCTTTGACCTTGCTAAGAGAACACAAGCTGTATGCTAAGTTTAGCAAGTGTGAGTTCTGGCTGCCGGAGGTATCTTTTCTTGGACATGTGATATCTGCCTCGGGAATTCGTGTTGACCCTACAAAGGTAGAATCTGTTCTACAATGGGAACAACCGAAGACACCGACGGAGATTCTAAGTTTCTTGGGGTTAACTGGCTATTATCGAAGGTTCATTAAGAACTTTAGTTCTATAGCCTTACCTTTGACCAAGTTGACCCGGAAAGATGTTCCTTTTTCTTGGAGTGATAAGTGTCAACAATCTTTCCAGTTGTTGAAGGAGAGGTTGACAAGTGCACCTGTTCTTGTGCTACCTGAACAAGGAAAAGGATATGTAGTCTTCTGTGATGCTTCCAAGAATGGACTAGGATGTGTGTTGATGCAGGATAAACAAGTGATTTCTTTTGCTTCCCAACAGCTTAAGAAACACGAGGAGAATTATCCGACACACGATCTGGAGTTAGCTGCTGTGGTGCATGCCTTGAAAATCTGGAGACATTATCTCTACGGAGAAACATTCCAGATTTTCACAGACCACAAGAACCTTAAGTATATCTTCTCTCAGCACGAGCTTAACATGAGGAAACGTCGTTGGATGGAGTTAATCAAGGACTACGATTGTACAATTGATTACCATCCGGGCAAGGCCAATGTTGTTGCAGATGCCTTGAGTAGGAAATCAGCAACATCAACCATGAATAGAGCACAACTAAACTCTTTAGTATGCTCTAGGAGAGATATGCTTATCTCTTTAAGGCAAGACAATGTACAGTTGAAGGTGTCATTGTTAGCCGGGTTGTTAGCTGAGATGCATATTAAACCTACCCTAAGAGAGAAGATTAAGGAAACACAGCTAGGTGATGCTGCAGTTCATTAGATTAGATCTGAGTATGGAAATGAGAAGCGAGATGGTTTCCATGACTCAGATGACCAAGTAGCCTGTTATAATGGAAGGATGATAGTGTCGGATGTGGATAACTTGAGGAAGTTAGTCCTGGAAGAAGCTCATTCTTCCATGTATGCTATGCATCCAGGGAGCACCAAGATGTATCAGAATTTGAAAGATCTGTACTGGTGGCCTGGAATGAAGAAGGACGTTGCAGAATTTGTTCTGAGGTGTCCTGTGTGTCAGCAAGTTAAAGCTGAACACCAGAAACCTGCAGGAACAATGCAACCTTTACCCATACCACAGTGGAAGTGGGACCATGTGACCATGGACTTTGTTGTTGGCCTACCCAGGATAAGCAAAGGACATGATTCCGTTTGGGTAGTTGTTGATAGGTTGACTAAGACAGCACATTTCTTACCTGTCAAAACAACCTATTCTGCTGAAAGGTTATCAGAATTATATGTTCAAGAGATAGTGCATTTGCACGGAGTTCCTGTCACAATAGTTTCTGACCGAGGTCCTCAGTTTACAAGTCGTTTTTGGGAACAGTTACACAGAGCCTTAGGCACCAAGCTAAGATTTAGTACGGCCTTTCATCCACAGACTGATGGACAGTCAGAAAGGACCATACAGACTTTAGAAGACCTTTTAAGAGCATGTGTTCTCCAGTTTACCGGGAGTTGGGATCTACACCTAAGCTTGATAGAGTTTGCCTATAACAATAGCTATCAGCATAGTATTGATATGGCACCATATGAAGCCTTATATGGTAGACGTTGTAGATCACCTTTGTGTTGGTTTGAGAATGGTGAGCGTCAGTTGTTAGGTCATGATCTTGTGCAGCAGACCACAGAAAAGATTAAAGTAATACAACAAAAGATTAAGACTGCACTGGATAGGCAGAAATCTTATGCTGACAAGTGGCGTAGACCCTTAGAGTTCCAGGTTGGAGACAAAGTGTATCTCAAAGTCTCGCCTTGGAAAGGAGTCCTTCATTTCGGAAGAAAAGGGAAGTTAGCTCCTAGATATATGGGGCCTTATCCAATCATTGAACGGATTGGAAAGGTAGCATATAGACTAGAGCTGCCACCATAGTTACAGAGGTTACACCCTGTGTTTCACATTTCTATGCTGAAGAAATGTCACCCAGACACTGAGTCAATTCTACAACCTATGGAGGTAGAATTGAATGAAGATGTATCTTATGAGGAGGGACCAGTGTCAATCCTTGATAACAAAATTAAAAAGTTAAAGAAGAAAGATATAAGTCTTGTGAAAGTCCTATGGAATCACCGTGGTGTTGAAGAAGCCACTTGGGAACTAGAGGATGAGATGAGAAGGAAGTATCCTGCCCTTTTCTCTTAATATGTCTTATCGATTTCGGGGACGAAATCCTTGTAAGGGGTGGATAATTTGTAACATCCTTGACCTGGGTTATGAGTTAACCCTAGGTGTTTTGCCTAAATATGTAATTAAATCAACTTTGGGCATGTAATTAAGTTTCTCAGAAACATATATTTCAGTTTTTGCTCCTTTTTATATAAAGTTGTAGCATTGTTTTGTAATACAAGGACCTATGTGCAAATTACCCAGTTAGAAGGTTTAACTTGCAATTTTCACATGTTGAGATGTTCCTCTGATGTTGAGACATCATGAGAATCATTATGATGAAGTTTGAGGGATTTCCCAAGCTTGGGCACCAAGGTGCACCTGTGGAAGCAATCCCTGTGCTTGAAAACCCTAAATTGGAGTAAAGTGCAATTTACCCAATTTGAGGGGTGCAACTTGTAATTTACACCATCAAAAGTATTTATTAAGACTCTTGTCATAATTTAGAGAAGAAATGATGAAGAGGTCACTTTAATTGAATAATCATATAATGAAAAACACCCTTGTGATTGAATAATCAAGGTGTATGTGCTATAGCCCTTTTATGTGTATGCTTAACTAATAGGTTGATCTTCTTTGCCCTCATTTCTTGACCTTAGAAGAAGGTTTGTCCTTATAATTAATATGAAGGGACGAGCATAGAAGGATGGAGGGATTAAGTTGAAAATATGGAGAACTTATGAGTTTATGTTGAAACATCATTCCAAGTATATAAGCTCTCTACTTCACTTAGCAAGGAAAACCCTCCCTTCGTTCCTTTCACTGTTCTATTCACCCAAACTGACTAAAGAGGAGCTGTGGATCTCAGGAAGACGACCAAGGAGGGCAAGGTAGGTTTGAATCCTCCCTTTTGCTTAAGTACATGGTTAGAACTCGAATTCAAGGTCAAATTGATGGCTAGCTCACATAGCTCTACCTTTCTAGCCATCTCTTCTCGACTTTCCTTGGAAGGATCACCTTGGACAACCTGTGGAAACTCAAGGACGCCATTAAAATCTTGGAGCTCGAAAGCTTGGAGCTCAAGGAGAAAGCTTTAGGTGGGTTTTATAACTCTAAACTCATGCTTTGTTATATACATCTTGTTTATGCTTTTAGATGATAGTTCTTCTTCTTCTCTACCTTCCTTTGCTACTTTGCAAGCAAATCCGTGAGAAATCCTTGCTGTTCTTGAGCTAGGAGATTAAGACGTTATTTCCAAAGTTAACCCACTACTTTTCACTTTACTAAACGGTCTCCACCAAGTGCTCACACGGTTTGCAAAACCGTTTGGTGAGCAAACGGTCTCAAGACCGTGTAAGAGCAAACGGTCTCAAGACCGTGTAAGGGCAAACGGTCTTCAAGACCATTTAGCTGCATTGACCGAGCATGTACCGTATAATATTTCTGTTCATAATTATGTAGGTTAATCACCCACAAAATTTGAGATGACAACTCCAAAGGAATCGTGAGATATGGCCTTTTTAATCAACAACTTTAATTGAATTTACTCCTGATTTCCAATATGTTGAAATCACCCTTTTTGGGCAAACGGTCTCAAGACCGTGTAAGAACGTTGACCAAGCGTTGACCGTATGAGATTACTGTTCAAAATAATGTTGATTAACAACTCACCAGATTTGATGGACTAATTCCAAACGAGCTAAGAGTTGAAGGATGATTACTAGAGTAAAACCCTAATTGAAATCAGTACTGAAATCTCAATGAATAACTTAGTGTTTTTGGGTTGATTGACCTAAATGGTCTCAAGACCGTTTGGGGATCAACCAAACGGTCTCAAGACCGTGTGGTGACAACCCAAGACCGTTTGGAGGTCTAGGGTTAAGGTAATTTGATCAATTGAGGGCCCAATTGCAATGGGTTATTGAATTAATCAAAAATATTGAATTGAGACTCAATCAAGATTCAACCCCTATCAAATCACATTAGATTTTGATGAAATCTTGGGCAAACGGTCTCAAGACCGTGTGGAGTTCATCCACACGATCTCAAGACCGTTTGGGCCAAGTTTGGGCCCAATTGGAGCTCAATTGAAGGGTTCAACCTTGTGTTGATTCACATTGTTGAGTGTTGATGGTTGAACGTTGATGGACCTTAATTGAACCAACTTCAACCCTAATTGGATAACAATTGAGGGTCAATTGAGTGACCAATTGGTTAAGCATAACCCTAATTAACTCAATCTATAAGTGGTTACCATGGCTTTGACCATTTGGAGGCTTCAACATTGATAATAATAAATGATTGAAATCATTGAACCATGTTGGAGGTCCAAACGGTTTGAGACCAAGTGGACCAAACAGTCTCAAGACCGTTTGAGGTCACACGGTCTCAAGACCGTGTGAGGCCTCATAGTCTCAAGACCCTTTGAGACCTTACGGTCTCAAGACCGTTTGAGGTCACACGGTCTCAAGACCGTGTGAGGCCTCACGGTCTCAAGACCGTTTGGACTCAAATGATCTCAAGATCGAGAGACACCAAACGGTCTCAAACCGTGTAAGCCCTCTCGGTCTTGAAGTCAAACTTGTTAAATGGTCTACACCCTCACACGGTTTGGGATAGCGACCTTGAAGGTCACATGGTCTTGGAGTCAACCCTAGCAAACGGTCAACTCATCCAAACGGTCTCAAACCGTTTGGAGGTTGAAGGTTGAAACCGTTTGAGGTTTTCAAAGGTTGATTTCACTTAATCAATTGAAGGTGTAAATGGTTCAATGATGCTCTAATCTAAACCCTAATCATAACCTAGGATATTAAGGGATTAAGTGACTAATGAATTGAACCATGATGGTGATCAATGGGGTGAATTACCAAAGTACCTTGATGGGTTCAATCGAGTAATACCTTGTTCAAATCAAACCCTAATCACATGATAGTGATGTTTTGGCTTATGTTAGCCCATGATGACTTAACCCAACCTGATCTAGAGTGGTGTTATCACCATCTACTAGTACGAGGAGAGAGAAAGTATCTTAAGAGAGAGAAAGTACCTTAAGAGAGAGAAAGTACCCTTTTAGGGTGGAAACTCAAGTAAAGAACCTTCAATACACATGAATGTGCATGATTAGGGTATGATCCACCTATGTGAGATCATGGAAACCCTAATTATGATATATTATGAATCTTAAGCTAATCTGAGAGCATCAATGATGATGTTCCTCATACATGATGATGTTATGAGTTCAATTCACCATGTGATGTGAATAGTAAACCCTAATTCTAGGGTAATGACATGTGATGTGAATAGTAAACCCTACTTCAAGGGTAATGACATGTGATGTGAATAGTAAACCCTAATTCAAAGGTGATGACATGTTATATGAGTATTAAACTCTATTTGATAAGAATCAAAGAACTTAGCTCTTATGACAAGAGTGGAAAGTATAATCATTGTTTTGAATTACCTTTATTAGTTGAATTAACCATGCAGGTTCTGATATGGAGGTGATCATATCTAGGTATGGATGATGATACTATATTCATTAAAGGCATATTGATAGCTTTATGAATAAGTAAAGTATTTTTATGCCTTGTCAGTGGCATCCCATGTTTTAATGGGCTGAAAGAGCCATGAAAACCATCAAGGTCATGCTTTAGAGATGACTTGTGATGAGTATAATGAGAAATGACGATTAATGAGAGTTAGGCTTGTTACATTTAGTATTCTACTTTCATAGCTGTTGTGCTACTGTTATTGTTTGAAGAACAATGTATGATGTTAAAGAATACTGAATGTACCTAACTAATCAAGTGTAATGTAGAAGCCCTGATCATAGATCCATCATTGTCAGAAATCAAATGATGGTGAAACAGGTTTTCCCAAGGGAACTCCTGGATCACATACTGTTGAGTATGTGGGGTATGTGGATGTGTAGAACCTTACATCCTAGTGTAGGAATTTGATGTAGATGTATAATCCGTCAATCCTTCACTACAAAACTCATACCGTATCAGTGGATGGTAAACATGAAACCTCCTGATGACGAGGAAAACAGAGATATCCGTATCAGTGAAGATAAACATGAAATCTCCTGATGACGAAGAGAGTACAGAACGCCACTGTAACTCTAAAATAGTGAAGGACCAGATTACCCTGGTGAGCTATAATAGTAGAGACACAAGATGTCCTACAAGTGATCCTCTTACTGACTGAGGAAGGTGAAGGTCATGAGAATCCGGCTCTTTCGATGACCTAGTATGATACTAAGGCACTTAACAGTGATTGGTTGGGGTATGAGTGGTAAACCTCATCTCCATAGGGCATAATAATAAGACTGTTTGAAAAACATAATCTACAAGCGTAGTATACCTGTTAAAGGTAACTATGAGCTAATTGATTGATGTTACACTGAATGGTGCATATGTTCTTTATGCTTGATAAATGTTTAGCTCTTGTATACAACTGTATCTGCTATTGAATACTTTAAAAGCTTTACTGCTTAAGATATTCTTTGATGTTATAATAAAGCTTCTGGCGGAGAGTTATAACTCTCGCTGGGACAATTATGTAAAATTGTCTCACCCCGTAGACTTCAACTTTTTAGGTGGACGTCAGAGACGGAGGAACCGGTCTACAGGTGACCAGTCCCAGTAGCAGCAGCAGCAGCACCTGGAGCAGCAGTAAATCTTAGGTGGAGATTTAGCCTGCCATGTGGTGTAGTTAGAGTCAGTCCTATGTGTCCTCTGTACTCTCAGGTCTTGGAGTCTTTTGTTATGAGTTCTTGAGATTTTGTATCTTGATGTATATAATTACTCAAGAAGTAATTATCATGAGATGTAAACAGTTTATCTCTTGTTATGAAAGAATCTTTTATGGATTCAAGCTCTTGTTTCGAAAAGTTTTAATTTTCCGTGATTTTTGTCTTCCTCTGTTAATCGAATCGCTTCCGCTAAGTTTGAATCGTGTTTATGTCGTGGTTTGGAGATCAGAGCCCACAACCTACTCCATCAGTCGACCAAAGATCAATGATCACCTGCTACTACTCGCTATATGGTATGTTATATGCTAGACTGGGTGAGGTTGCAATGAATGATATTGTCATTCCTATTTTGAGATCCAACCCCTGAGTTAGTTTGACATCAACCCACACCAATATTACGTAGAATTCTTATGTCTTGTCTATCTTGCATCTTCACTTATATCCAACATCATTCTCCTCTTTAGAAACACCCTCTATATCTTCATTGGCATTATCAACTTTGGAAACGCCTTTCGCTGGACATTCAGACTTCGTTCTCTGCATTGGATCCTTGCGTTTCATTTCAACTTTGTTTTTAGACTTGTGTGTTGCTTAATGTTTGTTCGTCATTAGTCACTCTACTGTATTTCCTAGATAATGGGCACCAGATTTATATATTTTCTCATGTGTTATATGGTTTATCTCATGGGAACTTTTAATTTCTACACCAACAAGTTCAACTTAATCATCAGTTCACTGAATTGCAATTTAGCCCAACGTTCTAAATTCCTTAAAGTTTCTCGCTGTGATACATGTGATACTAGACTCTTTGTTGGTATACAATTTTCTTTCATCCTAGACTCACATTTAATATACCAATATGGTTGTTTCGTTTCGGTATTTCTTGCAAGAATACTTGATATTTTTCATGTGAGCGTTTTATATTATTATTCAAAAGCATGCAAAATTGTTGATTGTTTTTTTACGTGTTTTCTGGTTTCTGAGAGAGCTTTTCGGCATGAGTAACTACTTCAAGGAAATTCCAAATTAATTACCGCTAGCCTTCACTAACTAATATGAGTAATATAATAATCTTGGCTCCTTTTTCTTATGTTGCTCCCTTCCTCCGCCTACAATGCTATAGAAGTAATCAGTGAAGACTTGCTTTTTAGTTTCACTTGAAGAAGAACAAGAATTGGGGTTGGATTTTGGAAAATGATGTGTGCATACCTATTTGATCCATGTGTGTGCCACTATTAATCCCTCTGGATGATTGGTCAAGATCTATAGTGTTTTCTTTGTAATTATCCCCTAACTATACGTATTTGGAAATTAATCATTCACTTTGTTAAGTAGAAAATCCATGTGTTATCCACATCGGATCTTCACTAGATTTAATTCAAATCCTTTCTCAATTGTAAAAACTCTTGTAACCGTCCTCTGACACAACTCATAGATGTGGCTCACGTTTAAGTAAATATTTTTTCACAACATGGAATTTAGTTGTGAATAACAAAAAGGTGGTAAGAATACATGATGGATTGATTCTAAAATGCCCATCCAAATAAATCCTTACCCTCCCTCCTATGCAAAATGTTCATTGAAGGTGGTTGTCATCACTATAAACAAATGATATCAAAATATCCTTCATTTCTCTAACAATGAGTAGCAAGTAGAGAAGAAACCACACTACTGTTTGCATTATACATACATGAATTGTGGTTACTTGGTACAACAAGGCTTGTGAGGAAGAGCAATATTGAAAATCTTGAAGCACTTTCCATAACAAATGACAAACGATCATTGTGGTTTCAACAACAACATTTGTAATACAAATTTGATGTTTGTGCCAATGATTAATTTTTTTTACAGTTTATGATGTGATTTTTTGAAGATATCTAATGATAATGTCCATATACAAACCAAAAAATCGAAAGAAAAAAGAAATTTTCATGCGATTCTCATTAGTCAAAAACATTCAAACTTCTATTTAGAAATGTAGTAGTTAAATTCATATGGTTTTGCTAGATATATCAAAATATTGACTTGAATGACGCAAAATGTCACTTGGTATTTGAAACATTTGGTTGGCTTACTTAATTGTTGTCGAAAAATCATGACATTGGCCAACAAGGGTAATGTATGTTGGTAAATTTTGGAATTGTTGAGGATTTTTTGGTGTTCATAAAACTCTTAAGTAGTCATTTGATGGATATTTATTTATTAGTGTGAACGTATTGGAGGGATATTGATTTATTAGTATGAATGTATCAGATGGATATTAATTTATTAGCATGAACTTGACGGAGGATTCAATATTGATATTTTAAAATGTTTGAATTACTTCTAATCATGTGTGTAGCACAGGAGTCTAGTTTATATATATAGTGATGCAATTATAATTAGATAACAAGAAAAGGACAGTCAATAATCATCATCATAAGTTTCCTTGAATTATATTGATTCTAATGAACCTTTTTTGCAACACATTTTCCCAAAACCCCTTTTGTTAGACATCATTTCTTATAAATCCTACAACTTATGTTAGTCCAACTACTCCCTACATTTTCTCCACACTCACAATGAACCCAACAAATGGGGCATCACAATTTTCCTAAAACCCCTCTCAAGTATCCTTAAATCCTAGAAAACCCCCTATGTTATAAAAAATCCTAAACAACCCCCTCTTCCTCTTACAAATTCCAAAATGCCCCCTCAATGCACCTTTCCATCCGACGACATTCATCCCGTCAAGTTTATTTACTTTTTCTTATGTTTCTTTCTTTTTGGCTTACGCTAGCTCTATTTCCTTCAATTGAATTTAATCTTCTATAAATTATAGTGTTTTTCTAAGTTCGTAATATATATATATATATATATAGAGAGAGAGAGAGAGAGAAAGAGAGAGAGAGGCTAGAATACACTTGAGTGTAACGAATACACACAAGTGTGTTTGCATATCAAGACTATTTTTGCAAAATGTAAACCATTGATCTTCACCATTATACTATAAATAGGCTACACACAAATTTTGAGCTCATTTGGATGAGTGTAAGTCACTCATCCAAGGGCAACAAAATTGACACACGAAGCTAATTTGAAATGCATAATTTTTGCAGTCTTTATAACATGACCTATAAATGTCCAAATGTGCTCTATGCGTATGAGCTATTAACAAAATGTTTAGGAAGATCAACGGATTAGACTTTTGAAAAAAATATTGCATTGAGTGTATTCTGCTCTGAATACACTCGAGTGTATTCTAGCCTGACTCTCTCTCTCTATTTCTCTCTCTCTCTCTCTCTATATATATATATATATATGTGTGTGTGTGTGTGTGTGTTTAGAGAGAGAGAGAGAGATTCAGGCTAGAATACACTTGAGTGTATTAGTCACACCGTACACCCCAGTGGTTTTTGCCTATCTAGGTCATGTTTTTGCAAAATCTAATCTGTTGATCTTCATCGCTAGAATAATAATAGGATACATATTAAATTTGATCTCATTTGGAAGAGTATAAGTCACTCATATAAGGGTAATAAAACTGATGAGTAAAACTAATTTGAAATGTATGATTTTTGCCTCTTTTAGATGCATGGCCTATAAGTGCCCAAATGAGTTAAAATCTATTATAGTGCATTCTTAAGATATTTAATAAGATCAACGGTTTAGATTTCCAATATAGTTGCTTCATGATGGAAAATGACTCACGTATATAGCGTCTCTGGTGCACTCGAGTGTATTCCAATTTTACTCATATATAGTCAGAATAGAATACACTCGAGTGTACAGATCATATCGTACACCCCAATGGTGTTCACGTATGTAGATCATATTTTGGTAAAATCTAATCTATTGATCTTCATTGTTATAATAATAATAATAATAGGCCCAATACAAAATTTGACCCCATTTGGATGAGTGTAAGGCACTCATCTAAGAACAACAAAATTGGTGCACATAACTAAATGAAAATACATAATTTTTCATCCTTGAGATGCACAACCTATAAGTGTCCAAATGAGCTCAAATTTATTATATATAATATTCTTAATATATTAAAGAAGATCAATAGTTTATATTTTCTAAATAATTGATTCATCGTGGAAAATAATTGATTTCTCGTATAAAATGACTAAGGTGTATAGCGTCTCAAGTATATTCTAGCTTCTCTCTCTCTCTCTCTCTCTATATATATATATATATATATATATATATATATATATATATATATATATGCTTGTATGTGAGCGCACGCGTGTGATGTTCTTTCGTGACAAGTTAGATCAGGTTTATGTAGGTTTGGGTAAGATCGGGTTACAACATTTAAAATTCTTGTTTATGTTAGGTTCTGATTTGGGTTGAACATATCCTGGTTGATTGAGTTTGGTCTGAACATGTTCGCATCAAGTTGGGCTAAGTAAAACCTGACCCATGGCCATGCTTAATATTAAAATATATTAAATTGTGGGGTAGGACTTTGGATTTGACACATTTTTTCTTTTTTTCTTCTTAATGTTCATAATAAAAATATTTTTATGATGTTGAGTCATGAGAGGTCATGTCCAGTCTATATGGGTTTGAGTTAGTCTGAGCCAGTTTTTTTATAACTCGTATGGGTCGGGTTGAAACCTAACTAAGATATATTTAAGCTGAACTAGTACCTGCTACAAACAAAATTTTAAATAGTTTGACCCAATCTTCACATACCCATATTGACCTGACCCGACTTGTCATGAGACAAACATTATAAATATATTTCTAGTATAAATAAATAATAGAAATAAATAAATCTAGTATGAACATTACTTTCTTGGAGTTGGTCCAATGTGATTGTGTCTGTGTTTGGGAGGAGTTCCTAGATATTAAAATATATATAATGGAATTCAACCCAACTAAAATAAAACTTGATACAATCTAAATCAACTCGAGTGAAATTTGTCAGAATTGAATTGGGGAAAAGACAACAAGCGTAAGAAATAAAAACGAAGCAGAAACAAATTCTTAACGGAGGGGAGGGAACGGTATGAGCTAAAAGGTGTACATAGGGGGATTTTGGAATTCTTTGAAAAAGGGAGGGGGTTTAGGATTTTGTATAAGGGAGGGGATTTCTATAATTTCAAGAAATTTGAGGGGGGGGGTTAGGAAAAAACTCTTAAAACAATGTCAAAACTATACCAACCTTGTATTTGTCTAAGTTTTTTAGCATTTGACTTGAGATGTATGTGACATTATGGAAAGAAGTGAGATGTGCAAGTGGCACTGGAATATTCTAAGTCTGTCTCCCACGAGACTCATTCGATAAAGCTTATGCTATCAAACATTTATGATGATGTGAATCAATCTAATTTATGAATTTAAATATAAAACAAACTACGAATCCTAAAAACAACAGTCAAATAAGTTGTCTAATTTTTTGAGTTCAAAAAAAAGTAAAACAACTAATCCAAACAAGGAGATCAACAAAGTAGGTTCATCAAGAAACCATGTTTATGGTGGAGATTATTCTACAACATTTATTGTATGACTAAGCAATTTCTATGAGATATTGTCATCGAAAACTCACAAGGTAGACTAGTCAAATGTATTTATAAAAAATATATCTAATTAGTTAATACTCTATTGTGGCTAACTAGGCTATGTGAATAAAACATATTCCTTTAAAGAAATTTTCATACCGCCTAGTCTGATTCTTTTAAAAACAATTTTCATGATCCAAAGATGAATGTGCATAATAATGAACATTAAGAGTAGATATCCATTAATAGTTTGTCAAGCTACAACACTAATCTTCCATGATAAAATTAACATCAAGAGTAGATACCACTTTAATGCAAAATAGTTAGTTGCATTTTGATGCAATATGTATATTGTAGTTGTTGACATGTGTGTTCGTTGAGATTGCTTTGCGAGATTAAGGGGATAGCAGCTTCACAGTCTGGTAGTGGAAGATGACTGGAGAGACGCCAAAGGGATATTAGGGTTGGGTATCTCTTCCCACATGGCTTTTTCCTGGCGGCACCCTTGTCCAGTGACCCATGGAGCTTCATCCTGCCCTCCCCCTATTCCTCCACCTCTCCCTCCCCCTCTATCCCCTTTCACCCCACTGACCCCACTCTCTAAATCATCCCTAGAGGGAGGTCGAATGATGATGATTTCTAGGAAGAGAGGGTTACCCAATCACACATTGATCACTCCCTCTATGACAAATATGAATGGTGATCGAGATATATCTCTCACAGTTTGACATGACATCTCTGCACACATGCAGTTCTATTCTGCATCTAGATTAGACCCCAAGGATGTGATCAAGAGTGTCATTAAGTTATTCTCTATTGAAGAGACCCTATCATAGTTGGGATTATTCCCTAAAGTTGTAAAACATTTAATCTGCTCAATTAATACATGTGTTTCTCCCTCCTTCATGCTACTCTTTTTTGCCTCTCTCATGTAGTCCTCCCTCTTAGACCTAACCGCCTCAATAAACATGGTTTGCTTCTTTCCCTATGAGTCTTTGGTCGTCTTTGTAGAGACTGGTATTGTATTAACCTCTCTCCTTTTCACAAGGTTAATTCTTCTAGCTTTGTCCTCCTGAATTTACTCTTGTGGGTTTCTTAGTAAATACAATATGGCATTGTGTGTTGTTCTTTTTTAAAATGTCTTCTTTTAATGGTGTTATTTACCTTTTCATTAGGGAGGCCTTGTAACATACCCAAATCCTAAATCACGACTCAACCCTTAATCTGCTTAGGCCCCTTTTCAAGTATGTTAGACAATTCACTTGTTCCCTAAATTAGGACTTATTATTAATAGTTAGTGGTCAAGTAATATAATGTGAACAAATATCTTTTAATTATGAAATAGAATAAGGAATTAAGTTCATCACAGGGTTAATTATACAACTTTCCTAGTATGAATAATAGTTTAACTTTCTAAGATCTTCCTATGAGTGAAGATGAGAGAAATCATATTAATATGTAATATAGTGTCATAGATGACTAGTTGAATGAGTAAATACATTAAATGGGTGTTCAATATACAAATATATAAATATAAATTAAACATTTTCAATTAATCAAGCTAATGTTAAATTCGAATTTCTCACATCCTAATTAGCTAATATGTCTATTTTGAGTCTAATCTGGTACCAAATTCATCCCTAATCGCAATTTAGATGATACGATGTTAGTTTAAGTGGCATTCATGTAATTTATTTTAATGCCACACCATTTTCCAAAGTTTTCAATTACGTACTCTATCACGCAGACTTAGTGGTTTCTGGTGCTATTTCTTCCTCGTGATATAACTGTTTCATATCCAATTTGACTTGATCTCACGAAGAGCTAGTCATCTCCTTTGTTTACGCACCGACTCCGTGAAATCGTCCGAAACTCCTGCTCACAGAGACGCTCTAGCGGTAGTCTTCTTCGGCTCCTCTCCCTTATTCACTTCACACCAATGCTTCTCCTCTTCTTCTCCTCTTCCACCTGACTCTCCTTTTTCCTCCTCTTCCTCCCTTCCTCCTCGTCTGCTTCCTTGACCAAGCCATCAATTCTCCCTCGCCCTGTGCCCGATGGCACTGACTGTGAGACGGTCGCTATATGTAGTTGGAAGACGAGGTGCAAGCGCCCAGGTCACAATCTACTCCCCTCTTCCCACCAACTGAAGCCGACTCATCTCCTCACAACACGATCGTCGTTTCCCCCTTTCTACCTTGCATCAACCACCTCCATCGTCATTGCCACCAGGTCCACCGACACCTCATAATTGCCACCACGGAAGATCATCACTGGGTACAGACTTGACGCCTCCGACCTCACCTTGACAACTATGGATCTGCAACACCACCATCTAGATACAGAGCATGACCACTTGTCCTCTTCCTCACCACTGACGCCTCTGCACATTTGCCTCTACCACGTCCAAGCCATGTTGTGTCTCCTTCTCTTTCTCTCAATCTGTTCGCTTGCCTCACCATCGTCCACCGGGCATCTTGCAACTGACAACCCATAATTCCATCGGTGAACCCATCACTGAACCACCATCAACATCTGCCCAGATTAGTGGAGCCCGAGACATTGGAAGCACGCCACCACCATCAGACCCAGTCAGCTCCCTTCCCTTCTTCTGCCTCATCAGTGATAGCCACAACTAAACCCCACGCCACCGCTTCCAGCTACCACGTTGTGGCCTACTCCACTGTCCCCAGCTGCTGCAATGATGACCAATATGCAGACTCATCTGTTCATCTCCGATGCATACCAGACCAGACTCTTCTGGTTCACGAGGTACATGGAGATGCCTTCAATTGGCTTTAGGATGTGAGGAAGCCAGTACTAACTTAAAGTAATATGGAGAATCAAGTCTTGCATATGCACTTGTAGGTGAGCTCTTCGTCTTCTCTAGTTTCAGAACTCAATTGAATAGGATAAGAGAATATGTGATCATGCAATAACATGATAACATACATGCTACCTATATTGGTAATACAAACCAACTCATAATACGTGCATGCTCATATGAGTTCGTGGACATCATTGAGCTTACTCTACTGATAATGTCAAGGCACACATCACACTAAACATAAGAAAAACATCAACTAGACCATGTAATCAATTGACGAACTACATGTCCTACCATATGCATATTATTATTTTCTAGTGCACATGACTATAATAATTTGTATATTAGTATATTATATGTTCTTATTACACGTGGGTTATTCTGAAAATAGAAGACAAGATTCTAAACGGTGACTATGAGGTACAATAAACAGTTCACTACATAACCATATTAGAAATTACGAAAGTTATCTATGACTATCTAGGAAAGCAACCCTAGATATGGAGCATATATGTAAATAAGTTTGATTTGCAACCCTATAGTTGTGCATGTATACCACTAGTCTAACCATAACCTTGAACTATTACTATGCAATAGATAATTTCGGAATTCATGAGTATATTAAATCAAATCTACTAGTACGTAACTGGTCTGATCTACTAATATATGTGGTAGAGTATATCTAAGTAAGATATCTTGTTAGGTATATAAACATGGAGCTCAATGCTTTTATATACTAAATGTCCTATTAGATTGTTTAATAAACATTTAGATTAATACTAATTAGACGTGGTATTGAGTAACTATAACGTAAACAGATGAACGGATTCCAAATATTGATAATGTAGCTAAAATCCTTAAGTGTGAATCTAAACAAAAAAAATGAATTCATAACTTTACACGAGAATAAAATGTGTATACACATCTAATTCACCCATAACATAGTACCTAATGCAATGGTGGTTCACATAATATAACCTGACATAATAATGATATACATATGTAGCATCCCAAATCCTAATATGGAATTAGGTGATTGGAACTAGGATAAGAACAATAATAAAACACAAAGTAGGAATGTATACACAAATTATTTTGATTTTGATTACCTTACGTAATGTGTTTCTAGGATGAATACTCGATTGTGAGGAACACATATCTATTTAGAGTTAGCTTTTGGACACATAAGGTATGTACATCCTCTATTTTATTTTGGGCATTATTTGACTGAACCTACATTTATTTAATGAGGCATCTCTTGAACCGTTATTCTACTTGAAAATCACTTGGTTGGACATTTATATTTTTCCTGCTCTTAATTCATGATGTTCATTTGGTTGTTGTGATACCTTGTTTATGACGGGTTTTGGACCATCCTACTATATTGTCTTTTTATTTGAAATTGACTAAAGTGCCAGTCTTGCCACTCTATTTATGCATGCTACATGTCTGACTAGAATATCTAGAATAGTGGTACTTATGTACAACCATACTTATAAAGGGTGTACGTATTCCGCCCGGGGTGTGCGTTTCCACCCTTATTTCTTTTAGGCCATGATCCTATGGTGTTATGGCCCTATTTTAGGTATATATAGTCTACATTGTTATGCATGAAAATGTTTATTATTTTAATATGAATCTGTGGATGAATGTTATGCCAAGACACTTTTTACTATCATGCTGGTAATCTGAATTTTATATGCCTCATTTCTTTTGCTTCATTTCTTTTGATTACTTTTCTTTTGAACTTACATAATTGCAAATAGCCCCCTTCTTGTGGGAACATCTCTTTTGTACTTTTAACCCTATATAATGCCCAAAGTGTTTATATATATACATACTCAACCTTTACTGACCTCTATATTATTTCCTATGTTCTGGGTGATGTTCCTTTCCACCCAGATATAGGTACATTACAAGACAACGACTCAAGAAGATCATATGCATGGCTGCGAATTAAGGATAGCTTGTAATAGTTAGGTTATCCTCTGTTGTCGGCTTTAGTTGTACTTAGTTCAAGTTTTTGTAAAATCACATTTTATGGTGAGGAACAATTGTATAATGATACATCTTGTAACTTTGTAATGGTTTTGTTTTCGCTGCTTTAGTATTACATGGCTCTTGTATTATATCATGAAGAGTGGATCCCCTATCGGGTCTCACTCTTTACAGGCCTTCACCCAGCTACCCTACGCATGAGGTCTCTCTAGATGTTCCGCCTTCCTCCTTACAATCGCTATTTGTATGCCCTATCAATCCGTAGATATAAAATAAGGATGTCTTGTGTTCATACTTGATATCCTCTATACAAGCCACTTCTCCTTATCCTTGATTCTCGGACTCTACTTAATTATATTGGAGATGTCCACCATCACCCTCGCCTGATAGCATGCATCTCATCCCAGATTTGTTTGATCCATTATCAAAATCTCTCCAACCTTACCAGATACCAACCGCATAACATCATCAGACATGTACCCTAGGGGCAGGTAGTATAGCCACACCCATACACTACATTTAGTCAGGACAATCTCCTTTGGAATTTCTTCAACACAGATTTCTTTCATCATTAAAAGAACTAATGGTTCTCTACTGGCCTAAAATTTACTTCCTTTTTCAATGCCCAAGCCAAGAGCAATGTTCTTATCATTGTCGGAAAACTATAAGGCCTTTCGGTCATGATCGTCCATATCATCGATAGTTATAGATCATCCCCTAAAGTTTCTACATTCTCCTATGTGAAGTAGATGATTTCTTCTTCATCATCTGCAACCTAGAGCTCTACATATCTCTCACTCAGATCATCAATGATGGGTTGAAGAGGACCGACAAAGCAAACAGAGTTATAGCTATGGTGACCCATGGATGAGGAAGTTCTGGTTTCCCATGGATGTTTTTACCTACACATCATCGTCATTGTAACGACCCCACCCCTCGCTAACCCCCAATTAAAGGAGACCAAGAATCTAGAGTCGTTATCCCAAAATAGGATCATATGATTTTGCAAATAATAAAAAATAATTAATAAATTCTACCACAACTAAGCTAAAAATAGGATTAAAAAATTTCTTTTCGCATATCTTACAAAATATAGAATTTGAGGAACTTCACCCTAGATAGGAAACTATCTATCTACAATCCTCCAATCTTTGTTTAACTTTATTATTTCAATATCACTTTAAATGATTATCCACTTTTTGATAAGCATATAACTACATGTAGCCTAAAACATCAAAAAACAAAACATCAGTATAATGAATTATACTGGTATGTGGGGGAACCAAAAATCTTGCATCTATTTGTAACAACATATTGTAATCAAATTATTACTTAACAGATCAAACTTTACATCTTAAACATAACTACTCAATCCTAACACATCCTTGCCTCTGTGTTGTCCCTGCAGTGGATGTGAATACTACCTTTCTCATATGGTAGATCCCAAATAGCCCCTTTTGATCCTACCCTACATGTAGAACAAGACATAGAGCTATATAGTCGCATGATCCTACCCAAAGGTAGACCAAACATGGACTCAAGATAACCTGATGATCCTACCCCAAGGGTAGACCAATCACTAGGTCATCCATCTCTCACGAGTACTCAAAGCTATATAGGAGGACTTGGATCTGAGCTAGTCATGCACATATATTTATAGTGATAGCCATAGTCACTTTATAGTTGCATGAAATAAAAGTCACCCATACAGTTAATTTCAAGCAACTGGTAAAACCTCAGAGATCACCGTGAAACTAGAGCGATTAGCCATAAGCATAGCCACATACCTGATTAGGAGTCAAAAGAAATAATATATCCAAATCCAACTAGATGTTCTATCAAGCAAACCAAACAATCAATCTAGCGACCTTTAATCTTGAAATCATGTATAATACCCAATTATTACCACCATATCCCAAACCACTCTTCACTGACTTGGAATGCCTCTCTAAGGTTTCTAAGTCTTATTAGGATTCATTAGGGTTTCTTAGATCTATATCTCAATCTTTATCCTTTTTAAGTCAACAAACCCTAAAACAACTTTTCTAGACATAAAACCCTAATTACTCAAATTATCCACATTAAGAGTCTTTTATTCTCAATTTGTCTTAGGTTCATCATATCTTTGTCTTATTCATGTATTTTCAAAATAAAACCATTAAAACTCAAAATTACCAAAATTAGGGTTTTTAGGCCCATTAATGCACTCTTATATACATGGAACCCTAAATTAAGAAAATTATGCACAAAGAACACCTTTTGGATCTAAAACTTCCTTTTATTAACAACCTATTAATATTTTCTCAAAATATCCAAGGAACATTACTGGATCTACTCACCATCAAATCTTAGGGTTTTTCATTAATAAAACCATTAAAGGTGACAACTTTATACACTTTTGAAATTGCAAGAAGAATCAAGCTTCAATTATATTTTTAATAGATTCTATGGATTTTTCTAAACAAGTTTCATATATAACACTTTTCCATTGGATACACCCATATTTCATTACAAATTTTCCTAAATTAATTACCTCCTGACCAATCAGGGGTCGCCACTTGGGCCTGAGGCAACCTGAGCCAAGCTAATCAGGTTGGGCCAACGCGGCTTCTCAACCTACGTTGCGAGGACTGCGGGATCACACTAAAAACACAAAGAAAGGACTAAAAGGACCTTACCTGTATGTAGAGAGGTCGAGGGCAGCGTCATCCTTTCCCATGTGGCTATCTTCTTCCTATCGTGCACGAGTGTTGTGTGGTTCCCACATCAACTTTTCACATGATTTCACACACAAATTCAGTTCACTTTGTTCTCATTTAGCCTCTATTCATATCATTCTTGCCACCTTTTTGTTATTTTGCTTATCACATGATGTGTATTGCAGGTATGCTTCAAAAAGATCAAATTGGAGATAGTCCAACTCAAATTCATCATCATCGGGACTTCTCCAAGCCTTGTAGACGTTCAGAACTGTATTTCTACTAAAACATCAATGCACATGACGTGTCTTATTTAAGACACGACGTGCACATTTCTAGATGGCCTAATACTTCAAATGCAGAAGAAAAGTACACGACGTGTCTACCACAGACATGACATGTACCTGGAATTTCAGAACCAAGTCTTGCCTTTTTGGTAATGTACACACTGTGTATTAATTCAGACACATTGTGTGCTTTACACTCATAGCAACTGTCAGAGATAGGACACATCGTGTCCAAAGAAAGACACGATGTGTGCCTATCAGTTTTATCAATTTTCAAATATGACTCCACTCATTTTTAAAGACAAGACCATTCCATGGAGCAGTTATCTTTGGTCATAATTCAAAACTCTTTCATCCAAGAGAATGGCTAGATCAAGGAGGGCGATTTATGGGTGGAAGAAGGTGGTTTCTAGCCAAAGAACCCCCATTCTTCCTCTTTTCTTCTCCATTTTCTTCTCCAGGTGCAGCAGAGCTTCTTCACTCCACAAAGCTTCCGGGGAGGGAAGTTTGTCCGATTTGGAGCAGCTGTACGAGTAGAATTTCATCCCTAAGCCGGAATTCTACTCTCCTTGGGTTACACCTTCGATTATCTTAGCTTTTCCTTCTCTAAATCATGTTGAACTCTGAAATTTCTGCACATTTTCTGTTGTACATCATCATGGATGAGTAGTTTCTTTTTCTTGGACATGGGAGAGTAGCTCCCATGTCATAGCATGTATGTAACATGACAATTTTGTACTAAATGCTATGTTGCTTGTTTTTCCACCTTGTGAGTACCGTTTTCTTCTTTTCTGCATGTATGGCTGACCACCTTATGTGTATGTTTTATGCTCTTTTGCTTAATTTGAGAAGATAGGTAGGAGAGTAAGGAGGTACTCTCTTGGAAACTCCTTCTTTACCACAAGAGTGGAAATTATGGAGTTGAGGAGTAGGTTTGTGATCCAAAATGAAATTCATACATGGGAATGTTGAATTGAGTTAGGATCATTGTACTTGCACTGAGAGGTGAAGTGCAACATACAACTCTCCTTTAAAACAAGTGCTTAGTATGTTTAAATTTCGTGCTCCTGTTTTATGCAATGATATGTTGGTGAAATCCTAAGTCCATGATAGTTCCATATATGAAATTTAACCCCTTTTAGTAATCCATTTACATTTTTTTTAAAATTTTAAAAATTTTAGATTAATCAACCAACCACATTTAAAACGGTCTAGATTGTTGAACCTTAGCATTGCTGCGTTTAATTGATCGTTAAAGCTCCTTGTGTTCAATCTTGACTACGACTAATTCTGTATATTTGTGGGAATTGGTTAGTTGAGTAAAATA
Organism: Alisma plantago-aquatica; assembly: GCA_963693085.1. Classification (NCBI taxonomy): domain Eukaryota; kingdom Viridiplantae; phylum Streptophyta; class Magnoliopsida; order Alismatales; family Alismataceae; genus Alisma; species Alisma plantago-aquatica. The sequence continues at coordinate 224,154,436 of OY856409.1, forward strand.
GCATTCTTAAGATTGAAACTCATTAGTGTAAAAAATCAACAATGGGCTACAGGGTGAGCTTGGTCAACTCCTCAGTTGACTCTGGGCTCTAGGCCTTCTCAAGTGTTGGCGAAGTTGTCGTCGCCTCTGATGCACCTTGGTGAATCGAATGACGCCCTCGATTACTTGCCCACTTCTAAAAAATGAGGAGTTAAGATCTAGCTACTTAGGTGACTCGTAGGTCCGGTCAGGGATGAGGATCAAGACCAAACTCTCAATTGATCGTACGGGGAAGTCTGTGTGCTCCGGGTAACTCCTTGGATGTGAGTTGTGGCTTCACAGAGGGGGTCTACTCCCTCTTTTATACTTGAGGGTCGAAGCTGTGGCAGCAAAGATTTAGGCAAATCACTGATAGACTCTCAATCCCAATGGAACTAGGGATGGGATTGCTCGGCTTGGACTCTCAAATCTAATGGGAAAGTCCCTAGTCTTTCTCATCCACTAAGCGCCGAGAAAACCGATCCGAAAGCAACCTCTTCCCTGTTCTCTATAGCCGCGTGACCTGGAGGTGGATGATGATCCAGAGCCATCACATTTTTGGATCCAAGGGCTCTCGTTGCGTGCGTATAATCCTTTCCCAGTTAAAATAAAATCTAATCCGATTAAACGTAACATTTATGTATATCCCTCTTAGTTTAGGAAATTTTCCAAAATTCATAACTCCTAAACCATATATCTTTTTAATCCCAAATTTTAAGGGAACCTTTTTGATAACCTTATTTACTTGCGTGTCAAGTTTAAAGTCAAAACTCGAAAATAAGAGAGGATTTTCTTTATATGAAAGTTATCTATTCAAAAGGCATATTTTATTCATATTTTCTCTTTCTTTCTCTTATATTTTGTTTTTTTATTTCTTTTACCATTATTAACCAAGTGGGTTTGAAACCTAATCCATGAAGGTCATTCACACCACTTTCTAGAGAATTCCACTCAATTCTCATCATCATCTTAATTCATTTTCATTTTTTTGTATTAGATTCCTTTCAACTTTTCATTCATTTTATCATATTGGACTCACTAAAATAGTAAGATCCACAAAAACACACATTTCAAGGAAATATTATCAAAGAAATCTGTTTATTGAACATCAATCATACAATTTTCATACACATACATTTAATTGAGAAAATTGCATTTTAAACCATACATATAAAAATTGAGGTTATAATAGTCGTCTCTTTCTCCAAGGAAATACTAGAAGGCACCGGTACAAGGGGAGTAAATTTTATTGGAAACTATGCCATATTATGGTATATAGATGTACTTTTATCCACTCTAATTAATCAATTTGGATGGCTATTTGTGTTGCGGCAGATTGTTGTCTACTAAAGGAAATCAACATAGCATTGTTTCTTTTTATGTCATTACTGCTAGGAATTGTAGTGGGCAAGTGATGATGCTCTGTAAGAATGAAGATGCAAGATTTAACATGGAAAAGTCTACCCAAGATTAGGAGAGAAAAATCATGGGACAATACCAGACAACAAACACTATGTAATCAAAATTACAACTCACATTGCCCAGATTTGACAACCCCTAAATTTGGAAAGCCCCCCCCGCACGCCTGAGAATTAAGATAAGGAAGAATATAATTACACCAAATGTGTACAAACCCTCCCTTTTCACCTTTTCTCATCACGAAACCATTGTCGCTGTAGGGGTTATCTTGTTGCTACTACGACCGATGACCATGTCGCCTCTTCTCCTAACAAGGTCGCCTATCTTGTTTCTATTTGTGGTACTCATTCTAGTTGGTGCCTCCAACTAGAACTCTACGTGCCGCCAAAACTCTCTCCGACTGAGAGAGCCAATACGCATTCTCCGCTGATCGGATGGACCGTTGTCGTTGTTGCGTCACTAATAGTGTGCCACCAACCGGTGTGCGTCTTCTGCTACTCAGATCCACCGTCGTGGTTGATGCATCCCTTATGTGTCGTTGACTGATATGTGTGTTCCGCTGACCGGAGGTACCACCTTCGTTGTCGTAGCCACTGACTGATGAGCGTCTTCCTCTGCTTGGATCCGCTACCATAGCCGATGTAGGCATCGTCGTACAAACAAAGTGCCACCAACTGATGTGTGTCATCCACTGCTCGAAACCACCTCTGTTGTCAATGCACTATTATTGTATTGCCGATTGTCAACCGCTACATCGCCTCAAGACAAAGTCGTTGGCTCTGTCTCATCCACAAGAGAGAAAACCATTGGTACACTCAATGTGTCACCGACTATCAGTCGCTACTTCACTTCAAGGCAAAGTCCTTGACCCTCTCTTATCACCAGGGAGCATTACCAATTGTTATTGTTTTCTGACTCTTCTACCACAGAAGGCACAAACAACTAAAAATTAGTGGGATCACACACCAACATGTGGGATGTCTCAATAGCCTCTCTCAGGACATCTATTTATAGACATCCATCACATGTGGTTGCAACTAGAAATCATATCTCAATTCATAATCCAATTCTAAACATTAATTAATCCCACATATAGGGAGCCACTTTTTTTTCTTTTTAGATTCAACTCTTATTAGGATTGGCGACACAAACTATTCCTATTAACTCCAAATCCTAATAGTACATGTGCCGGAACCTTCACATATATAAGGGCAGAGTCAACAGTCCAGAACACGGGAAGCTCAATATGTGGTGCCGAGAGACAAACAACCACATAGGCTTATTAACCATAGCACGTTTGGGAAATCATCGAGCATGACGACCACAAATGGCGGAAGGAAGGTTATTAAAAAAGGCGGAAGAAAACAAAATGCCGGACACCAAAGTGGTGGAGAAAAACCCCAAAAGACTTAAGTCAAGGACATGTAGTTGATGAATTTGATCACTTTCTAACACTCATTCGTTGGTTTTATGGGATTTTTTTTCATTGTGCTTTTGCTACTTGTATTGTACTTAATTGGGGATCTGGTGGGCAATCCGTACAAGCATGGGCAATTTTCTGTTCAAGAGACATGTGCTACGTACGGAGACAAAATCTCGTTTACAATTATACATTTCTTCACGAAAAGAAGAAAAGTACACATGCTTCAAGAATTATCTGTTTTCAAATACTTGTCAACCGACTCAACCCTGAACCCTTATTTTGTATCTCAAGCATTGGATGAAAGGCAAGTGATAGCTTAGACATTAGTTTCCTGATTGGTCCAATTTCCAAATCAGCCGCTCCATGTCTGGCCGTGAGCGTCAGCCTGATGGGTTCTCTAATCCGTCTCCCCTCCATCATTTCTTCTTCCTCACAAATGGCGAACTGGCCTTTTTCAGTCACCCATGCGCGCGGAAGACTGAGGTGCACGTAAAGAAATTCAACGAAGACTGTTGCTTGGGAACATTCGAGGAATGTGCAACATATCGAGGGTATCCTTGGCTCCATGAAAACCTGGCCCAATTAGGAGTGGTTTAGATTCGTCAATGGCTTGATGAAGGGTTTGTTTTTTATGTTACACAAGATGCATGGCGCTTTTGAATTAGCACTCGCTCACTTGACTTTCCATTTCCAGACCACCAAGAGCAGATGGAAAGCAAAGCGTGGGGACCTTCCAGTCTGAAACCATGTGGATATTAACGAGCTAATGGTGAACGGTTGGATTTGACAGTGACGTGAGCCTTCAAGTTGAAACGTCTCTCCGTCTCAAGACAAAAGCTAGCTACAAACTGAATTGGAAAATGCTTTACGGTTGTCGGAAGTTAGGCTTGAGACTACGACACGTAACGGCTTTCTTAAGCGTCGTCGACCAGTATCCTTTTGAGTTTTTTTCCCAAAACCCCCCCTCTACTTTCCAACAATTCCGTAAAACCCCCTCTAGTTTGACAAATCCTGACAAACCCCCTACCACCTACTACTCCAGGTTGCATTTGTCACTCAAAGAACTAGTTAGTTTTTTACATTGTAATTTACATTCAGATGCAACATCGCTAGGCCCACTAATGTTTATTTGGTGGCTATGTCTTAATTGTAATTGTTTACATTCTTCCCTTACTGCAGCATTAAAAAGATATTAGGTACGAGTATGTTTGAGCTTGAGAAGTAGTTGAGGGTATGTGTAACAGTCCGCCGAGACCATTTCGGTGTGAATTTTTGTCAAAATCTTAAACGAGTAACCGAATTTGTTTACAAGATACCTAACAAAGAGAGGAATTAGATTAGCATATTAAACTTGAAATCGATTAATATACATCAAAATTAACATTTATATGTTAGGTGAGTCAAAAATATTTACTAACTAACCTAAAACTTTCTCCAACCAGCAAGCATAGTGTGACTTAAATTATGAAAATTAGAACTCAAATTAATCAAAATTTGATGAATTTGTATCATTTCAATATGAATAGATTTATTGAAATATTAACCATATTTGAAAATCGATGATAAAATTAACCGCTTTATTCCAAATTGAACATGGAGATCAAAATCTAGGTCTGTATTATTCCTTACTTTAATTGTCAAAAATGTAATTAGCCTATTCTTATCAGTAATTGAATCACATTAGAAATTTTAACAATGCTAATATTATACATTATAAATTAATAAAAATATATTTATGCACACCTTAATATATATTGGATTTTTTAAAAGATATTTATAAAACAATAATTGGATTACATTCTATGTTATATATTCAAAACCAATTCGATTCAAAATCTAGCAAAAACTTCATGCTAAAGTGGGTCTCATTGAACTATATGTTAGAGGATAAGGGTTGCAAAATTATAGACCCGACTAAGTTTAGGTCATAAAAGGATAATTAGAATTTCTAACAGCCAGAAATAAGATCGATCAGAGCCTGATTTCAATCACCATGTCCACCCTAGAACATAGTGCATCAATTAGGAAACTAGAATCGAACATAGCACATGTTTCATCCAGACTATTCAACATGGAATTGATATTGACTCATCCGATTTAGCAATATAGGTCAATTCCATTTTAGCATAGTTTTACGTTAGACTAGTACAATTTTTTTCCATATGCCTAACTTCTAGGTCCTAATTTTGACAAATCCATATTGATTTCAGATCGAATATGCTAATCAAATTTTGTTATATGTTACATATTGTACCATACTATTTGTTTATCAGTTTGTCATTTTGTGAAAAAAATAACCCACGATCTCATTTGGCGATTGTGCGTACAATAAAATATGTGTCCGGTTCAAACATACGCATTGCCAATGTTATTTATTAATAATGTGAGAATAAGAGAAGAACATAGACAAAATAAATTTAGAAAATAATTGGACCAAGTAAGTACAAGATGCACTGCAACATATTGACATAAGCACCAGAAATAAAAAGGTAGGCCGTCGCAAGGGATGGGGGCAACCGGCTGTGGCAGGTGGAAGGGGTTTATTTGGGTTTGCCAAAGTAGAGGGGGTTTTCGGGAATTTGTAGAAAGGTGAGGTTTTTTTTATAGAAAAAACTCTATCCTTTTTCTTTTACAAACCAGGAAAACAAATTCATAGAAGGCTACGAAAAACATTGTCAAGATAGCAAAGCAAGGGAGCTTCATCATTGAGCCGCTATACTAGCCCTAAATAAACCATCTCCATAAGGATTTGTTGCCCGCTCATCAGACACATGTTGAGTTCATACTAGACGACCTCTGATGTTGCTCTCCATCATGTCCTCAATTCCTCGTATCTAATTGGAAAATGAGTAGAGATGGCCTTACCATATGTATCTGTAAACAACTCTAAAAACCCGAATGATGATAGGATTTAGTGCTTGGTTTCTCATAAACTCCAAGATGCAGACACTGGTGTGTATTTGTGAATCCTATAGGAAGAAGAAAAGGAAAAGCATTTGTTTGGTTTTGCTTTGGATTCTAAAGGTTGATGTATCTTGAAGGATGTTGGTCCACCCTACTACGAGGATCATGTATCTCGTCGTCATCTTTATCCTAGAGGGTCATGTAATTCCTATTTCGGCGTGTTTCACAATCTTTTTCATTTATTGCTTCGACCCAAATTAGGTAGCATAGCATCCAAGAGCCCATTTGGCTTCTATTAAAACTTCCTTCATCACCCAATCATAAATAATGATTGATGGTCTGTACCCTTCCATCTATGCAACACTTATATCTAGAGGACAACTAGATGCAACAACTCATCCTATCTTTCACCTGCAATGTTTTGCTTCTCACCTTCAACGTGAGGTGGGGGAACTTTGTAGGAAAAATAATTCCAAAACTAGCTAGTCCTGCTCCACGTGTCACCCTATTAACCCCTATCGACATCCTCCAAACCACCTTTGAGAACACATTCGGAAAAGATTGTTCTGACAAGGTTTATATATAATCTCATCCATATTCATATAGGTGGTAACTTGTATACCACAAAAAAATGCCTCCTCACTTAGGCAAAGTCTTAACAAAGTCATCTTCGTCCCTGATGCTCATAAATTATACATATAAAACGTAAGTGCATGTATCGTGTAATAGGCTTGTGAGACCAGAGTGTCAAATTCAGGAAAACTTTATCCATAGACTACTACTAATTGTGACTTGATCATCTAGACCTAGTAAAAAGTGATTGGTTAATTAATTAACTAATCACAAGAATTAACACTAAATTAATGGGTTTGTGATCAAAGTTGGAATATATTTTTTTAAGAGTACTGTTTTACCAAGTTTCAAACTATAATTAATATTATTTATTAATATTTATCTCTTCTAACCATGGACCAAGGGACCTGTAGCAAAAATTGCACACTCTCGCAGCGTAATTCACTATCTAATTAATATAAATCTCACTCTTGTAACAATTTAACTTTTTCTAGGTGCTTTAACGACTCCTTTGGAGTATCTCCTTCACAATCGTAAGCCCTCTCTCAAGAGGCGATATAAATTGTGTAATAATATGAATTTGCTAATCATAAATCCCTCTCTCAAGCAACTAATGATCTGAGAAATTAGCTATGTAGATCAAACATAGTCAATTCATTATGCAATCATAGTTCTATGTCCAAAAATTAGGAAGAAACATATATATCAACTCATAATGTCAAATACAATGCATAATTGTGCTACTCCTAAATCCTAAGGTACTGGGGGATTGCCCTCATATTATTTCTATTGGCATACAATTAGAAGGAAGAGGAGAAAATGAGAAAAATATTAAAGAAATAATGGAAACCCTTGGAGAAAATGATCTAGATGACTCTCTCTAACGTACGTGATGAATTGCTATCCCGTGGTTGCAATCCGTCCACCGCAAGTGCTTGAATCATCTGGAGTGTGGCTTTCCCCTCTCCTTTCTCTTCTCTCAGCTCTCCTATGTCGTGCAATAAACTAGAACATGATAATTGGGTCAGAACAAAACTCCTTCTTAGTCATAAGAGATACTTTGGGCGTAATTAAGTCGTGATTGTCAGATTAACTAAGACTTTTAATCTCATCATATCGCGTCAAGTCGGTACAAATGATAGGAAGTAGGTGGCACTGAGTCCTCTGTTGGATTCACAACTATTTATAAGGTGTCAGTACTATCAACTAGGGCGTCAATTTCACCGAGTTGCTTTCTGACTTCTTTGATGAATTCTTCATATAGAAATCGGTACCACCGACAACAAGCTTTGGGTATGTCACTATCCTAAAAGTTGGTAGTACCAAACCTATGGTCGGTACCACCAAACATCTTCAATTTAGGTTTGTTATTTTTCTTCCAATGTTGGTACCACCGACAAAGCCGTTGGTATAACCGAGCTGCCTCAAGACTTATCAAATTACCTGAAAGTCATAATAAGGAACATCAGTCCAATTAAATATGATAAATCAATATAAAATAGTAAAAGTAGATAATATTTGATGCAATTATGTGTCACGGGCTATTGATGATAAACCATACACAAGTAGTAGCAATGATCAAATATGCATGAAATACATAATAAAATAGCATGTGAAAAGCAGATAATATTCAATTCATCAAAGTCCCCTAAGCTTAAATATTGCTCACCCTTAAGCAACACTACCCTTAGATCTATTTGAGAAAAATTAGCATAAGGACAAATAATATAAACTTCACTTCTCAACTACCCCCACCCGAAAGTCCCAAATCGACCCTTACCAACCACTGAACAAATAACTACTCTCGAGTGACTAAAAATGTTCATTAAAGACATCCACCGTTATATCAATGAAACGTTATCAATAGAGAAGTTAATATCATAGCCAATAGGGCATTCATTGGGTGCATCATGTGATTCCCTATCTAGATTGCCCTTATCTACCTAGAAAACTAGTTGGAAGTAGTTCCCCTTATAAGAGTGAATGAGGGGATCAATCATATATATGACCTATCATAAAGTGCAATGAGTGGAATAAAATAGGTGGTATATGAAGAATTACAAGTAACATCCAAATCATTTATGCAAAAATAAAACATGATGAACCTATAATATAAAGGAATTGAGAAATACATGTTATTTTGGGTGGAATGGTGCATGCACTGAAAGTCTCATCTAATTGATGAGAATGGAGTAAAAGAATACATCATGTAGCTATTTTTATCTATTCTTGAAGAAAAAATCAGAATTGAGTTTAATGCATCCTTTTCTTTCTCTTTATTCAACATTTTTTCTTCTTTTTCTTCTTTTCCCTATTATTATGGCATGGTTAAAGAGTATGCTCGAGCTTCACCACCCAGCTTCATTAAACATAATAATAGATTTTCATTTATAGGGGTATGGATGTGTAGCCTTTCACTTTATTTTTAGAGGAAAATAGCATAGGTACATGATGAAAGAATGAATGATGCACAGAATATGCAATCTACATGAGTTTTGTTATACAATCTAATTGATATGCACTTTTTTTTTCATTTTATAACTAATGAAATAAAAAAAACTAACTATCATGTCACCTATTATGCTATGTAGTAAAATCAAGAGGAAACAATTCAGGTTACTTGATCATATTAAGGTTGTGAATGAAATGTATGAAAAATGGATGGAATCACAAGATTAAGAGACAATGCCTTTCTTAAGCTATTATATATCCCTCTCCTATCAACCAGTGTATAGGGTAACCTTTATAATTTATTTCTAAAAATCCTATTTAAGGCGTCGTTACTTGTTTGGTCAGTTCGGGCTCAAACCCCATCTTCATCCTCAATTCATGGATAGTCTAAGACTTTTCATTCATATTAAATGTCCTCAAATTGACTAACACATACACTTCCTATAGGTGATGTTGCCTTTAGACTTTGCAACTATGCTTTCAAAGATAAGAATTTTTTTTCTAGATTGTTTCAAAAAAAATTTAGATTTCATTGCAAAAGCACACACTATGATGATAGCAAAAATCATGATAACTATACTCCACAATTACACTAGATAGGTGTGGATCCTACAGCTGCAAAAATAAAATAACTAACAAAAAATGTAAGATAAAAAGATAAATCCATTCCAACACCCCCCCTAAGCTTGAACTTGACCATGTCCTCATGGACAAAATTCAAAAATAGAAGTGGAACGGGGGTACCATGTGCGGTGGTAGTGGTGGTGGCAGTTGAAATGTTCTCATTGGCCTTTATGGATCAAATTTTGTTGGTGTCTCTCACTCGGTGTTGGTTCCACCTACTTGAGTGTCGGTGGTACCAAGATATGACATTTGGTATCCTTCTTTGAGCTATACAAGTCGGTACCATCGACTTGTGTGTCGCTGGTATCGAAAACTTCCTCTTGTATTATGTGAGTTAATCTAAGAGAAGTCGTTTGTACGCATTTGGGTGTCAGTGGTTCTTTCAAGAGACAGATTTAGTTGAACTACCCATGAGAGAGATGGTTCAGTTACACCATGGTGCGAGTTCAAAGGTTCTTGAGTTTGACCTAAAGGTTCCCTTCCAAAAGGTGGAAGTAGGTACATGAAGAACTCGATATTAGTACAGTTTATCACCCTTAACTAATGGTTAGTATGATCCAGACTAAAAGGGTCTGATGAGAGCATATGTGCTCGTTCAAGGTGATAGCTAGAGACAGTTCTTGTCCTATGAAAGATGTGAGGATAACCACCATAGCTAGTATCAGGATTCAAAGAAGCTCTATAAGAGAGGTTGTGTCGATCACCACTTCAGTAAGGTGATGATTGGTGAAAGGACCACATGACGGTTAGAAAAGGACCACAGTGTGTGTAGATGAAGTCGCTTTGATCGCGCAATGGCTGAAAGGAGCCCAGAGACGATAAGAATCGTGAGCAGATGCAAAGTAGACTGACATGCAGTTCACTGTGGGAGAATATGTGACATGAAAATCCGACCCCTCTAAGTTATAGCTAAGAGAGCTGAGTCCCCGATGCATGGGTTCTTTTGACATGGTTTGGTGGAGAAGGTTAAGATTGACCTTACCCCTCAGGATAAAGTAATGTGTGATGAGTTCCATGTGTCCAATTTAGAGCACTATGTGAGGTGCCCCGACCATGTGCTGAGCAATGAACCTAGTGAGCCCCAAGGGAGGCTGAAATGGTCTGAGTCCACCTGTGCAGTTTATCGACGCCAGGATGAAAGAACTCAGAGAAAAGAATAGGTGATGATAATGGTTCTTTGGAAACGCCATGAGTACGGTAAAGCCACATAGGGGCCAATGATAGACATGGAAAAGTCTTATCCTGAATTGTTTGTTTGATAGAATTTTGAGGACAAAATTCCTATAAGAGGGGAATGATGTTACAACCCCAATTTTTGGGATCATCTGGTGAGAAATGTAATTTCTCATATTAAAAATAATTGAACAAAGAATGGTATAATTTGTTTTGAATACATGGATTTTTTTTACAATAGCCTTGATGTTTGTGTTGTGGGCTTTATTGGCTATTGGGCCCAATAACAAGGAAATAACAAAGAAAATTCAATTAGTAATTGAATAATTGAATATTTGAAAAAAAGGGAAATATGGAAACCTCTAGAAGGTACATACAAGGAGGATTTCGTACCTCTTGGGTTCCTTAGGTACCAAGGAGTCTAAAGTTACATAGAGAAGGCAATAAGAAAAGAAAAGTTTAATTAAGTTTTCTTTATTAAGAAATAAATTGAAAATAGTGACAAAATGTGGAAAATAAGTAAAAAGAGGTATAATTGAGTTATCCTTGGTGAAATTTCGTATCCCAAGGATTACTAATGATAAAAGGAATACCACTGAGGAAAATAAAAGAGAAATAAAAAGAAATCCTCAAAAAGAGATATTTTAATGAGAAATAAACAAGATAATGTGAAATAATGAATAAAGATGCATCTAGAAGGATAATAAGTATCCAATAAAAAGAATTTCGAAATAATGGAGTGTCTTGGGATCCAAGGAGTCCCAATAAATAGGAAGGAGAGATAAAATACCAAATTTACAAAATAAAAGATAATATGATACATTATTAATGAATTTGGTGATATTGATAAAAATGAAGTATCTTCTATTAAAAGAAAATAGAAGTTCATACCAATGGATTAAAAGGGCAAGAGTAATGATAATAAGAGAAAGGATTTTCGTTTTTCTAAGTATCCATGAGATAAGGAATATCAAGGAAGAAAAAGGAGAGAGAGAATATTGCTTCTCTTTGAAGCAATTGACTTCCTAATTGGAAAGGGACTCTTAGACTCATGGACAACCCACCTAGGGCTTCGTACCCTCCTCTATAAAAGGTTGGGACCTCTGGGGCGAGCCCAAGGAAATCCCTGCATCCTTTCCTCTCTCATCTCCCTCTTCTTCTACATCCTAACTCATCCAAAACCCTAGTTGCAAATAATACCTTTCCTAGAGCAGCAAGGGGGCCGTGGAGGAGTACAACGAGGGTGTGCTGCCCCACGACAGCTAGAGGATGCACAGAAATGGTTTCCCTCCACCCAGATGAGCGTCGTTGTAGCTGCACGTCTGCATAAGGTCGTCGGAAGTGGCTGATCGCAGAAGCCAGTTCCAGCACCTCGGCCCTGTCCTTGCACCTCCGCAAGTGCGGCAGGGGGTGGGGGTTGCTTTGGGACTGTCGCCGATGTCCCTCAGGCCCTGAGGAGGAGAGAACAGACCTACGTGTGCTGCAGATCGCGACCGCCTAGGGTTGCGAGAGGTAGAAGAAAGGAGAGGCATCGCTGGACGATTATGCCCCTCCGAGCTATGAAGGATCGCCAACTCAACAAAGGGCATATCGGTCATTTGATTATGTTTCCTGAACTAAGGGCAACGTTGCATGGAGCACACGTGGCACAACCTGATTGGCTAAGTAAGTAACTTTTTGCTAAAATCATAATTAATTCTAGGAAACTCGGATTAAAACAAGTTATATATGATAATTGATCCTCAGAACGAGAGGAACACAAAGAAATTATGTTTGAAGCCTAATTTTGCATTCTATTCAAAATGTAGGGTAAATTATCATCTTTGATTAATTAAAGATTAAGAAACCCTATTTTGATATAATTAATGTGTTTAATAGGGTTTAATGGATCTTTAGGGTTGATGTTAATCTGTTAAATGTAAAAAGGTACATTATGTTCAAAAAGGAAGAACTTTGCACATGATTAGTCTAATTTAGAGTTTATGTGCTTGGAATTTGAAAAGGACATAAAGTTATCATCTTTAATGATTTAATTAAGGAAAAACCCTTAGATTTGATGATAGAATGATTTAATGTTATTCATTGGATAATTCAAGATGATATTAACCTATTGTTAATAAAAGTGAAAATAGGATCTGAAAATATGATCTTTTTATATAATTGGCTTAATTTAGGGTTTCGTGCATGATTAGACATTAATGAGCTTAAAAACCCTAATTTAAGAGAATACATCTTTTAATTGTTCAAATCCATGAATAAATAGGGATGTAATGATCCTAAGTAAATTTGGGTATAAAAGACTATTAAAATGGATAGTTGAGCAATTAAGGTTCATATAAATGGAAAATAGTATTTTAGGGTTTGTTAGCCTAAAAAGGTATAAAGTTTGAGAAATTGATCTAAGAATCCCTAATGAATACTAATGAAACCTTAATGCGGATTAGAAACCCTAGAAAGTGAATCCAAGTCAATAAAGTAGATTCTTGATAAAGTGTGTAATAAATAGAATTCATATTTATTTCAGGAACTATGTGATGATTGAATTACTTGCTTGGATCTGTTGATTGACTTGATTGTATACACATGAAGTATATGTTGAATAATATGCATGACTCACCAAATCAGGTATGTGGTTATGCTTATGCATAATCGTTCTAGTTTCACGGTGCTTCCCGAAGGTTTGATCGGTTGCTTCAAATAATTGTTGGATGTCTATTTATTTCATGCAACTATAAAGTGACTATGATTATCACCATAAGTATATATATAACTGGCTAGATCCGGGTCCACCTCTGTTGTTCTGAAAAGGCTAAAAAAGGGGTAATCCTAGAGCAAGGTCTAGGTTACCGAGAGTTAGAAACTGGGCTACCTACGTGTAGTGCCATGAGACTCATTAGCCTGTTATGAGTTAAGGAGTGGGATACTTATGAGTAGTGCCATGTGACAACCCTAGAAATTGGTTCACTTATAGGTGGATCATGAGGGGTTTAATGGTGACAATATAGAGGATAGGGTACTCTTGGATCGCAAAGTTATATCTAAAATGTAATCTTGGTTGTTAAATGATTAATTGAATGATTACATTGTTAATGTATTTACATGATTATTGTTTCCCCCACATACCAGCTTCGGCTGACTGACGTTTTGTTTGTCGGCGTTTTAGGTACAAGCCAAAAGGACAAACAGTAAATCGACATATTTTGAATTCATGAATTGATATACAAGGAGGATTAGTTATAATAATACTTCATATGTGGATAGAAGTTTAGAGATCCAAATTTTCAAAAGGTATGCAAAAGTTTATTTTCTTACAGCTTTTCAGTATAGTCTGTTAAAATTTAATCATTATTCTTGGTTAATTGCCAAACCTTTGATCCGGAAAGTATGGGTACGTCTTCAACCTCTCGGTCTCCCTTAATTGGGGGTTATCGGGAGGTGGGGTCGTAACAGTCTCCCATGGGCACCCTTGTTTAATGTCCTAGGCTCGACAAGGTGATTTTCTTCAACCTAGATTGTCACAGGATGGTGGTGAAGAATCATCTGGCAGTATGAATTCCACTTTGTCATCATCTATCTCGAGTTTCAAGTAGCCTCTACCCATGGAAATAATCACATCGGTCATAGCTTTGAATGGCCTTCCTAAAAACATCTCTGATCCCCACATCTCATGCATATCCCTTACACAAAATCTACATGATCGATAAACTTATCAACTTTGACTAAGGCATCTTCGTAGATCCCATACGGCCTCACAATTGATCTGTCTTCCAGCTGGATTGTCATGAATGTCTTCATTCTTTCCAACTTTCGAAACGTATCAAGAGGCATGAAATTTTATGTTTTCCCCAGTGTCACATTGTGCTTGATGAAAATGTTTGATGCCTATAGAACAGGGAATGTAGAAACATCCTGGGACTTTTCTCTTCATCAAAATTCTTCCTTGGATCATTTGACTCACTATTCCATCAACATGCAAGACATCTATATCTTTTATCTGTCTTTTCTTGTTGATAATGTCCTTAAAAAATCTCCCATATCCAGGAATTTGTTCTATAACCTCCACGAGTGGGATGTAGATGTGTAACTTTTGAAAGATGTCTAGGAATTTCTAGAATTGTCTTTCCTCCTTCCTTGGCTTCAGGCTATCTAGTAATGTCACATGTGGCTTATCTATACACTTGTGCGGAGGAACAAATGGCACATTAGGGATCTCCTCCCCTAAACTTTCTTCAACACCACCTTATGGGACAAAATGTGGCACATCTCATGTGGATGGAATGATTGGTGACTGCCCCTTCTAAATTGTGGGTGCCTCCTTATTGACTATGACTACTCCACTGTAAAATAGAACCTTCACCTGTTCTTGTTGCATGGACACCTTTTCTGGAATTGGGGACAGGGTAGTGGGAATGGTGGAACTTTTAAGTTTCTTGTCCTGCAAAGCTAGTGAAAATGTGGTATCATTTTCACTTTTCATTGACCCTATATCTACTGAGGTGTAGAATACTACATTGGTGTTCTACATCCTCTTGATCTTCTGTATAGGTTGCGGGTAAATGGAACTTTTGGTACATACACCCAATCAAACTTTGGAGTGTGTTACTGTGGTGACTCCTCAGTTAGATGTTCTAGCTCCTTGAAAATAGAGACAAAATTGACTTGATGATGTTGATGAGTTGTCTCTGTGTTCCCAGGAAATCCATGCTAAATGGTCTTCGTTATGGAAGCCACCTCTGATGCTAGCTAATAAATTTAATTTTTGATGTTGTAGATCTACACTTCATCATTTTGTTGCACCCATTTTTTATGGTCTAGTAAGGTCTCATTCTAACTCACTAGCCTACCTATCATGTCTTCAATTTTATCTATCATACTAGCACCCCTATCATGTTGATATTGCTGAGTAGGTACATGCAATCCTCCTCTTCACCTCCAGAAGAGGTACTGGATTTTTTCTCAAGTTTCCTTATGAGTCTATCCATCTGGGCTTTTAGTCCAGTGATCTCCCTTGATTCCACAACACTTTTGATGGTTTTTGGTGCTTCTCTCTCCCCCCCATGACTAATTTTTGGCCATGTTCCTTGGAATCTCATTACATCTAGTAGCTTTATTATTTAGAAAGAAACTTTATATTTTGCTACATCCATACTAGTTCTCTCCCCTTTATGTAGTCCATAGAAGAATGTCTTTGCCTGCCTATATAAGTCAATCCCATGATGAGGGACCTTCCTGAGCATGTTCTGAAATCACTCCCAAGCTTCAGAATATGACTCTTCAGCATGCTACTTGAAGTTGTGGATCCTCCCAACCGATTCATTTGTCTTCTAGGGTGGAAACTATCACTCGAAGAAGACATCTATCATTTCAACCCATGTTGATATGGATTCTGATGGAAGGCTTAAAAATCAAGCATTTGCCTTATCTACCAATGAGTATGAGAATAATTTTAGATATATAACACTCATCGGTACCCTATCAATCTTTAGCAAATCACAACTCTCCATGAAATCATTCATGTGAGCCATATGATCCTCCATTTGTGACCATAGAATGCTTGAGATTTTATGAGAGCCACTAGACTTGGATCTATTTTGTAGCTTCCTACGTTAACTATCTACTTTACAACTAGCCCCAACTGTGTTGTAGGTAATGATGCCTTCATTTTCTCCCAGACAGCCTAGTCTTCAAGATCGGCTCCAACTCTCTCTTCTACATTAGGATCTTCCATTCATGCCATTGCTTTATCTGTCTGTGGTGGTGGGGGCTAGGTGAGATTCTCAATTGAAGCCCAAAACTCTCTTTCCCTTTAGAAAATCTCCTCCTGATCTGCAATAGTTGGAGTAGATTCTTTGTAATTAGTGGTTTGAGTGTGAACCATGCACTAGTACCTGAAACTAAATGACAAAGTGAGAACACAACATACTAGTTAATTGTTGCTAGAAAAAGATTTTTGAAGATGCACAATTTCAAAGGAAAAAAAATTAATGTCGATAAAAGAAAAGAAATGGCCTAGAGTGGCCAGTCACAACAGTTGTTGTGTTGCAGTTGTCATTTCCCTGGAAACAACACCAAAAACTTGATGCGAGTAAACTATAAATATAAAATGTAAGTGCATGTATCGCGTAATATAGTCATATAAGGCCCGAGTTTCAAACTCAGGGAACGTTATCCAGAGAGTACTACTAATTGTGACTTGATCAGATAGACCTAGTGAAAAAGTGATTGATTGATTAATTAACTAACTACAAGAATTAACATGAAATTAATGGGTTTGTAATCACAGTTGGAATGGATTCCTTAGGAGTACATTTTTACCATGGTTTACATTGCAATTAATATCATTTATTAATATTTATCTCTTCTAACCCTGGACCAAGGGACCTATACCAAGAATTTCCCTCTCTCACAAGTAATGCACTACCTAATCTAATATAAACCCCGTAGTTGTAGAGATTTAACTATTAGCTAAGTTCTTTAATGACTCCTCTAGGTTATTGCCTTCACAATCGTAAGCCCTCTCTCAAGACGTAGTATAACTTGTGTAATACTATGACTTTTCTAATCCTAAATCCCTCTGTCAAAGCAATTAAAGATTTGAGAAATTAGCTATGTTGATCATGCATAGTCAATTCATTATGCAATTGTAGTATTATGTCCATAAATTAGGAAGAAACATATATATCAACACATAGTGTCAAATATAGTACATAATCAGGCTACTCCTGGGTCTTAGGGAACTAGGGGATTCACCCTGCATGATTTCTATTTCCATACACATATAAGGAAGAGGAGAATATAAGGAAAACATTAAATAATTGATGAAAACCCTG
The DNA here is from genome assembly GCA_963693085.1 of Alisma plantago-aquatica. Taxonomy (NCBI): domain Eukaryota; kingdom Viridiplantae; phylum Streptophyta; class Magnoliopsida; order Alismatales; family Alismataceae; genus Alisma; species Alisma plantago-aquatica. Next base: position 224,171,851 of record OY856409.1, read on the forward strand.
GAGAAAATGATCTAAATGAATCCCTATAATAAATGTGATGATTTGTTGTCCTTTGGCTGCAAATTTGTCCACCGCATGTGCTTGATCCATTCATGGAATGGATTTATCCTCTCCTTTTCTCTTATCTTGACTCTCTACTATCATGCAATGAACTAGAGCATGATGATTAGGTCTGGCCAGACTCTCTCTTAGTCATAAGAAATACTTAGGGCGTCATTAAGTCATGAATGTTGGATTAATCAAGATCTTTAATCTCGTCTGATCGTACAAAGTCGATACCACTGACAATAAGTCAGTGGCACTGAGTCCTCTTCTAGATTCTTGACTCTTTATAAGTGTCAATACCATTGTTGAAGGCGTTGATAGCACCGAGTTACTTTCTGACTTCTCTTTCAAATTCTTCATATAAAAGTTTGTACCACAGACAATATGTCAGTGGATCTGAGCTTCTTCGGGTGTGTCACTTTCAAAAAGTCAGTACCACCAAACATCTTTGATTTAGATCTGTTCTTTTTCTTCCAATGTTGGTACCACTGACAAAGCCATCGCTAGAATCGAGCTAACTCATGACTTCTCAAAATTACCTAAAATTTAGAGTGAGAAACATAAGTCCAACTAAATATGTTATATCAACATTAAATAGTGAAAATATATAATATTTGATGCAATTGTGTGTCACAGACTAATGACGATAAACCATGTACAAGTAGTAGCAAAATGAGCAAATATGCATGATATACATAATAAAATAGTCTGTGAAAAGTAGATAATATTTAGTGTATCAGTCCCCCACTCCTCAGACTAATCCATCACTCTCAAATGAATCTACATGTTGACGCTCTTGTTAACCAACTAGTTCAAAACACAGATCTTCCAATCTTGCTATCCAAAAACTCACCCCCTGCCTCACTCCTATAGGGTATGCTTGGTCACTTGCAAACACCCTTCATAAACTCTTCCACTAAAATGAGGCATGACCATAATTAAGAAACACAAAACATAAATCCCTTTCAAAAGAGGCCTCTTATACTTCCTTAAAATAAGCACGCCTAAGATGACTCCCTTCGAACACATTCCAAATTCCCTTCATGAAGCATGCTAGGCATATGTCCCTCATCTAGCTCACCCCCAAGGCTTCTTCCTCCACTAGATTCACCACCTTGTCCCAACAAACCTAGTTCCTCCTATTCACTCCTCATTTATAAATCCAAAGAAAGCCAACTATAACACTCTCCATCTTCCAAAACTCTATCATGGGAAATATGAAAGTCATGTGTATTAAGGTATAAATAAACACCAATCTTTAAAAAATAAGTTTATCATATAAGGAGAGAGGCACACATGCCCATGAAATAAACTTCCTTAACACCCATTCAACCAATCCATCATAGTACCTCCCTTGAAACCTTCATACAGTAGCAATACTACTAGGTAAATCAAGGTGTGCCCATCTATTCTTAATAACCTCATAAAAGAAAAATCTCATTTCTTTAGCATTCCATCTAGAACTTCAATATTTCTCTCACCAATCCTATACTAGAAAGTCTAAGATAATTTCATAGAATCTCTTCAATTCACTAAACCATGTTCCTTCCTAATATCATATAGATTAGAAAGTGCACCAGTACATAACCGACCTTTAGTGTTGGTTATTTAAGGCTTTTAGTGTCGGTTTTAATGTGACACCTATGTGGGCGCCGCTAAAAGGCCAACCATTAGGCGTCGATTCTCAAACTGACGCCACAACCCTTTGCACACCACTAAAAACGTGCCAGCAGGGGGGGTATAGGCGTCAGTTATTAGCTTTGAAACTGACACGATAAACCTTCGCGCCATAGAAAGGGCACCATCTTGGGCACTATTAGCGTCAGTTTATTAGTGATAACCGACACCATCTCACCCGCTGCCACAGTCATGCTGGCCAGCACAGCTGTGGTCTCTGGCCTCATTAGGAAAATCGACGTCGGTTATAATTATTTATCCGACATTGTAATCATTTTTCGTCGGTTTTAAACAAATAGCCGACGCCCATTGTATGCATTTTTTTAATCAGTCTGCAGGCCTGCTGTGGCTGGTCGCAGGATGAGAAACCTGCAGTTCAGTTATGAACTGTAGGTTTTACGACATCCATTGATATCATCCAACAACAGGCCACAAGCCTACAAAATTAACAACATTAACTTTCACACATTTAGTAACATGCAGTTCAATTCGATTTTCACACATGTAGAAACATTCATGTAGCAATTTGCAGTTCCATTCATTTTCACATTCACACATGTAGAAACATTCATGTATTCATCTTCACATTCACACAATCAGACACATGTACAAAATTCATTCATTTCATGACAGATAAGGACATAAAAGAAAGGTTGTAGCATTAAAACCCTTACAAAATAGAATGTCATTTGATGAATTAAGTAGTATTATACCCATTATATGCAACTTCCATAAGCAACTAGGAAGCAAATTCAGAAAAATGAACAACATGCATCTATTAATACAGACAAGTCTAGATAGATAAACAACTAAATACTACACCAATATAGTCCCACATCAGTAACTTCGAGGCCTTTTCATTGTGGTGATCTTCTCCTGAAGTTCAGAAAAGAAAGTAGCTATGAGGATTGATTACTTTAAGACAACAAGTGTAAACACAAAACAAGACATGACAGTTATATTTGTTAATTGGACCTACCATGGTCTTATGAACTAACAGGGGCCTCATCATCAGATTCGTCTGAGCTGATATCGTCAATCATGCGCTCATACCATCGTAGATGATCAGGGGTCTCGTTGTTGATGTTGGTTATCCAAACTTTGATGGTATTATGGCCAACTGGACGGAGAAAAAGCCTGTCGCTCCGGCCTACTAGCATCTTTCTAATCCAATCACGCCAACCAGATTTTGATACAAGATTTCCCGCCAAATCATACTCAACCTCAATAACATGTAAAGAACTGCCAAAATTTAGGGTCACTTCACCAGGCCTATAGTGTCTTCCATTTAGAAAATGCCAATGTTTGTGTATTGTTAGTTGGTTTAAGGAACGATCATCTAGGATGATGTTCAATTGTTCTTCATCAGGGAACAGTAACATTGGCATAGAGGCCCAGTTCATAGTGATTGTTGTGGGTGGACAGAGACTGAAAAATATAAGTACTAACAATTGTAAGTATATATAATGATGTTACATATTTTCAAAAAAAGTAGTAGAAAGAGAGTGAAAAATATAAGTATTAATGGTTTATCTTGAAAAGAAAATGATAAGCACGCCAAAAATGATAAGCACGTCATACAACTTTGCATAATCTTCAGAGATACAATGAAACTGACACATCATAATCAAACTAATAATATTGATGCAGAACTTTGTTCCCACCCTACCTCCCTCCTCACCCTCACCCCCTCCCACCCTACCTCCACCCTACCCCACCCCTACCCTCCTATCAATTAATTAAATTCATTCATGCATAATTAACCCCGATTAATCAATATTAATCAACTATACAATCTTAGAGAAACTAAGTACAAATCTAATTAATTAAGTTCATTAATGCATCATTAACCCTAATTATTCAATAGTAATCAACTATATGGTGGAGTCATTAATCCTATGTACAAATCTAGTACTGATTAATTAATCCACGTACTCACCGCACTAGTGGATCGAGCAGGTTATGGTGGCGGCAGCCAGAGGTGAAGGTGGCTAGGATGGAGGTGAAGGTGGTCGGCGCTGGAGGTGTAGGCTGTGGAGAGTGGCAACGACTGGAGCATCATCATCGTCGTCGTCGTCGTCGTCATCGTCATTGTCATCATCATCATTGTCGTCATCGTCATCATCATCATCATCATCATCATCATCAGAAAGAAAGAAAGAAATAAATAAATACTAAACAACAAATAAACCATGATTCCATATGTCAAAGATTTGAATCAAAATGAAGCCTAATGGTACATTGGAAGAGTGAGAATAATATACCTCACATGAAGGTTGAAGAAGAAATATATTGTCACGCCCCGATCTCACACTAACCACAAACCACGAGATTAGGGCGCGACAGATGGGATTTACACACAGACCAACCACTCATCACATTTTAAAACGTTTTAAAGACATTAAAAAGTTAACCAGATTTATGCTGTAAACTAAAACTAAACAAACTGCAGAAGCATTTCTATTAAACTGACTAGAAATATAAACAAAGTCTACAGCATATTACATTATTTGACATAAGGTAAAACATATCAATTAATTTACATCTTTATACACATCCTCTCTCACCCACACCATGTTCCAAGGATTGAGGGGAAATGACTAAGAGACCTCTAACTAGACTAACTACAACCTTCTAAAGACTAAGCGTTAGGATGAAACGATCCTTCCGATTTCCTGTTGCTGATGCTGACCTGAAAATGTTTGAGTAGAGGGATGAGCCTACTCGCTCAGTGAATAACATTTCATGTAGCTATCACTAAATAACTCATCAATTATATAAAATTGAAATAAAGCATAAGTGCAGTATTAAACAGGGCAGTTCTAATGACAGAATAGATTTACAGATAACAATCTCATTTCTACGCAACATCAGATGTCTTAAACAATTAAACAATTATAGAGAATTGACATAGAAGTTCAAATCTCTTAACATATTAAAATTTACTGCGATCCTATGTGGTTCATATTTATATTTTTATTATGCCCTAATCATATGCAGTGTACTCTGCATATAAAGATCCGTAGCGAACTACGATCCCACCGTACAAGACTTAGCGACACACCCGGGAAATGCTAAGTCTGACTGCCAGCCCTGGTCTGCTGCAGGACTCTCAGGCTCACAAGGCCTCAGGTTCACAAGGCCTCACTACACTCTCAAAAGAGTGAACTCTAGACTCCTCCTCTAACCTGAGCACACAGGCGGAGAGTCTTACCGGGTTACCACCGTGACACAAGAACGGATTAATGTTGAATAACCCCTATTTACTCCAGTGCCACCGCGACACACGCACGGATTATTGTTGAACACTGCCTCTCTCTATCCTCGTGCCTGTGACTCCGCACAGTTATTGTTGCAACACGAGTTTCACCCCCCTGGTGCAGACCTCTCAAAGGGGTTCTACGGTGTTAGGGCACCTAAGTCTATTAACTGATTAACATATAAACAATTAAACAGGAAAAACACATTCCATACTTATTTCACATTTTGAACATCTCTTAAAAACTCATATATATATCATCTGTCATCTTTTAACATGACTCAATGCCACTTATTCAAATTCATTGCTAAACAACCATCTCTATTCAGCATATGCATTGCAACTGTAAAACAGGAAATTCCATCTTTTTCATCAATCATATTACGTATCTCAAGTTCCATTGAATCTATAATAAAATATTGTATGTGCTAAACTGTTTAGAAGTTATACCAACTGATACTAAAGCAATTAAGCACTTAAATTGAGTTAAATAATGATTTCTGAATGAACTGTCACTCACTTCTCAGAAACTCGACCGATTGGTCAGAAACTCGACCGATCCGCTTCACAACTCGGCCGATCAGCTTGCAACTCGACCGATCAGAACACTACTCGATTTCCTATAAAAGAAACTCGGCCGAATCACACCCAATTCGGCCGATCAAAACATTGTTCCTGCAACTTGACAGAAGAATGGCTTCTTCACGCACAGCATTGAAATAGGTTCAATTAAAAGCTAGGTCTTAAGCTAAGACTACAGATTCTAATTCTATCCTCAAAACCGAACTCCGTTCTGGTCTTACCTTGCTCTTTCATGCGCCAATCGAACCCCGATTCAGACCTGCTCAGTCTTGTTGCAAATCGAATAGTAACCTGCACATGTACAGGTTGGGAAGGAGAGCTAGCTGAGCCTAATCGTGGCTATTAGCTGCGGATCCAAGCTTGAACCACAAGGCCGAGCTTGATGCCGCCTTTTCCTAGGTGTTTCTCGCTCCCAAAGCAGCTCTTGGCTGGCGCCCTGTAGCTTGGTTGCAACTCTACAAGTCGGCGCCCAAGCAGGTGGTTGGGGGGGCGCAGGTAGGGCAAGGAAAGGGAGGAAGAGAAAGGAAAGAAGAAGGGGAAGATAGCACCCTAGCTGTCGGAGGTGAGGAGCTCAAGAGCTCCCGAGAAAATCACCCCATGGATCTCCGTCCGCCACCTGTAGCAGGTCGAGTGCCGCTTAGCGGCAGTTCAAATCTATCGGGTGAAGGAAAATGGGATAAAGAAGGAAACAGAAGAATAAAAGAAAAGATATAGCCTAACTTTGGGAAATTTGCAAATTAGGTTCAAGTAAACTGAAAAGGCTATAACTTTTGCCTCGAGGGTCCAAATTAAATGATTCTTCTTGCAAACTTTCAAGTACGGAATCCACTACAACCTAGAGGCGAGAAACCATACTAATTATCTTGTCTCAGTTAATCAAAATGCTAATCGCTTCCTGGACATTATATAACTTACGATTAACATTGCAATTATCATTAATTACCTCAGATGATTCAATCTCAACTATTTATTCACATATTAACTTATCTTAATTAGCCATGATATTTAGCAAGATTCTTAGCACTAATCAAGGTATTTACTAGTTAATCATGGAGTGGGTCATAACATATATGCAAATCAACAGCAAGTCAACAACACCTGCAACAACACAAATGCAAAGTTCATCATTTACATTCCAAGCATGTCGCATGAGTGCATTAGAATTCATCATTAAGCAATATCTAGATCTATATTTGATAGTTAGGAGGGTAGAGATACCCTAAGATCTAGATATACTACATCATCATCTAATTAGGTTTAGGGTTTATTACCTGATTTACTTCTCTAGCACTAGTTTTCTCTCTCCTCTCTTCTTGTTTTGACGGATGAGGATGGATGGATGAGAGATGGTTTAAAATCTTTGCCTAATCTTTGTGCAGGTCTGGGTGTCATTTGACTAGGGGAGAAACTGATATCTTTCTCATCCTCTTTGGCTCTTTCTGCGGCCTTGCATTGCATTCCCCACCATATCCATAACCTATCACCCATTAGCTTTCGGTTAACCATGGCTTGGGTTTCGAATCGCCATTCCTAGGGATTACATTTTTACCGTAACAATATTCATTAGAGTTATAGACAACCATATTGGGGCATAACCCTATCTTTTTTATCAAATCTAAAGAACCAAATACACTAATTAACCTCCTAATCATGGGATTACATCTATATTGGTGCGTGGGTTCATCCAAGAATATATCCTAAGTAGGGTTTAGGGTGGTCTCGGGTTTGGATAGGAATAAGGGTACCAAACCCTAATTCCATTGTAACATTATTCGATATGGTATAAACCCAAATTATTAGAAACGTTAGTTATATTAAAATAGACAAATTTAATGATATACACAATATATTAAACAAATCTAGGGTTTATATGTATTAACCACTCTACATTCATGTATTAACTACACTTTTAGAACTATAGGCATAATTAGACTCTGGAATATATAGGATCAGATGATTGGATATACCGACGGTAATGGTAGAGACGGCGGTAGTGGCGGCGGTAGGAGCAGTGTGAGCAGGAATAGGAGCAGGTGGGAGCAGGAGCAGTACCGGCGGAGTAGGACCGGCAGGAGAAGGATCAAGATCGATGCGCAGGGGAGAAGGAGTAGGAGCAGGCGGCAGTGCAGTGGTGACAACAGGCGGTGGCGGGCAGAGACGGTGGCAGCAGACGGTGGTGCGCAAAGACGGCGGGCAGAGGTGGCAGTGGTGTGGCAGTAGGCGGTGGAGGTGCAGCAGTAGGTGGCGGCTAGAGCAGCTGCGGCAGACGGCGGCAGTGCGGCAACAGACGACGGCTGGCAGAGGTGGCGCCGGTGCGACAGCAGGCGGCGGCAGGAGTAGTAGCGGCGGCGGCGACAGGCGGCAACAGGTGGCAGAAATCGCAAATTGCCAGATCTAGACCTAAGCTCTCGACAATGAGAAAGGAGAAGAGTCTGCTTCGCACGACCGCTTTTAAGTTAACCATAGGTGTCGGTTATTAAAACAACCGATACTTCTTACTATAGGCGTCGGTTTCCATAGACAATCGACGCCAAATGGTGTGAAAATTTTTGCGGGGACAGTGCGCGAAAACACATCGACGTCGGTTATTTTCAAGAAAAATTACGATAACAATGGGCCCAATTTCTATCGTGCAAAAAAACATTAGACGTCGGTTGATTATCTAAAAACTGACGCCGTATGTTAAATTTTGGAGGTAATTTTTTTCGCTAGAAAATTTGGATTTGGCGGTCGATTTTAGGTGTCAGTTTTTTTATTTAGGAACTGACGCTAAATAAAAAGTGATACTTGTGTCTGGCCGCTCTTCACAGATAGATGTCAGTTTGTGTATTAAACTGACACTTTATGGTTTAGGCGTCAGTTTCTTGTACACAACCGATGCCTGTAAATGTGACGTTATAAGCCATTTCTATAGTAGTGGTGATCAAAAACCTAAGGTGACTCAACTCCCTCCTATCATGAAACTTATACCTCTCAATATCCCCCATATACTCTTCGTCTTAATGTTCCTTACAAGTGCCTCATTCATGTGGTTGAAAAGTATACATAAGAGTGGTTCCTCTTGCATCAATCCCTCAAGGCTAAGAAAAATCCTTATGTGGTCCCATTGAGTGACACAACAACCAAACATCCCTTACCACATTAATCAACATCTACAACACCCTAATAAAGAACTCAAAGACTCTAAAAACTTCCTAAAGAAAAAAAAATCAACACTATAAAATCCATACTCTCTTCACCAATCTCCTACCTCAAGTCTGAGACACACAATAACACAATTTTATCTTTATCTTTTAACTGAAATTCATGCTCTCTTCACCAATCTAAACAAATATTTATTCAATCACTTTTTCTTTAATTCCTCTTTCTATCAATATATTACTTAACCTCAATCTCCACTGGTTCACAAATGCTCATTTCCTTCTATCTCTTGTACTTACCAAAACATTCATGATTCTACTAAAGCCTACTATATATCTCTGACTATCAACATAAGATCAGGTCATCCATACTCAAATTTTCCATCACAAAAAACTAAAACCTAATCAGATCTTTGAACACCTTACATACATCTTTCTTCCACTCTCTAAAAATCCATTCTTACTACCAAGTGATTTGGGACCAATTACTTTGGCAAGAACGCCCCAGAAACTCCTGCATTATGCTCTAAGAACTACATGTAGTGTGGTTCATTTGGGTGTCCAACTGTTATAACCTCAATTTCTTGAATATGTAATGAAGGATGTAATTCTCTTTTAATGAATAAAAGGAATCTTTTTCTTTGATTTGCAATAAATTTCGTATGAAATGGCCTTGATTGATTGATGTTGGGCTTTGTTGGCCATTGAGCCCAATTGAAAAGAAGAGAGAATTAAAAAGGAAAAGAAATTGATTAATAAAAGAGAAATATGAGAAATTGACAATTAAAAGAAGATAAAGGCAAACCAATATTCCCCAATATGAGAATTCATGCCTTTATGATTTCTTGAGGTCCAAGGGACCCAAAACAACAAGATAATCACAAAGGAAGAAGGAATATAATTTAATTTGGATTAGTTAATAAGATAAATTGGGAGAGAAGGAAGTCTTCTCATCCATTGCTTTTTGTTTCCCAAATTTCGTACAAATCTAGGCAATAATTAAAGGAACGTTCCCTTAAAATTTGAGATAAATATGAGTTATGGTTTGGGAGATATTAATTTTCCAAGATTTCTGCAATTTGGGAATTATTCTGAATAAAAGCAATAAATAGTTTCTCTTATGTTTGTTCATGGGCGATGAGATCCGTTGGATCTTAATCCAACAATGGGCAGTCATCGTCTAAAGTCCCAACCGGACTGGGAATCTATAGGTTCCAGGGAGACTTTCTCACCTAATTTTCTCGCAAACTAGTGGACATGCCAGTCTGGTTTTGGTCCCATTGGACTTAGGAGAGGAAATCACGAAGATTCCTCCCTATTTTTGTTGAGTTTGGTTGTCGTTATAGGAAACGCCTAATTCGGCAGGACCTTTCCCGACCCTATATATAGGGGAGGGTTGCGGAGGGAACCAGCATCCCTAATTGCTAGACCAAACTCTACGGAGGAAGGCAAGGATTGATTTCGTGCTTTCAATTGCGCTAACGACCCTAACCTAGACCCTCGCCGACACCGCAGACCTTGCTGGAATCTGGCGAGTAGGGGAGTGGCCTTGGCGAGGTTCGGGTGGACAATTAGGGGCGTCTTCATCTTCGGCCGAGGGAGATGAAGCTCCCTGTACCCTCAGCTTGCTCGCAGGAGGTCTGGAGCCCAAAGTCAACTCATAGGTTGACCATCGAAGCTGCACCCTCGCGCGAGGTAGAAGACAAAGACCAACTTGGTCTTTTACAAATATGTCCCTCCGCGCCGCATTATCTCGTAAGGACAATTCCGTCTTTTGAATCCTTTTTGCTGATTGTTGTGGGCGCGCGCAATCCGAGATGCTAGATCCTGAGTGGACCAGCGGACCACGGATCCGACGCCTCTCATTTTTCTAAAAATAGCAAGTAAATTAATAAAAAGAGTTTTCTTGTTAAAAATCGTATCTTGAGCTAGGAACCTCGGATGGGGGAAGTTAATACATGAAAAATGATTAGGAAAATATGAGGAATATGTTAAAAATGGTTTGGACATCTAAATCTGTATATCTTTGCAAAAGTATATAATTTGATGGGAAAAGTGTTAATTTGTAATTAGAAAACCCTAATTGTTAACTAAAGATGGTTTTAATCTTGCAGTTAGGTTAATTCGAGCATGTATAACTTGATTAATGATTAAGATGGTTGTTAGCCTATTTTGGATAATAGAATTGCAAAGTTTAGGGTTTTAAACTTAATATAATGGTTACGATGCTTAGAAACCCTAAATTAGAGAAAAAGAAAAGAAAAAATATAGTAATATGAAAATTAGGGTTTTAGTGGTCCAAGCCTGATCTTAAGGACATTAATGGAAAATAATTAGGGTTTGATGGATTTTTGATAAAAGTAAGGTAAAAGTAATAAAAAGGAAGTGAAACCCTAAATTATGGGTAAAACCCTAAAAAGGAGTAATAACCCTAGAAGACAACTAGGAGTGATAGATGATGATGATGAAATTAATGATAGGGAAATTGGATGCCTTTTATAGGAAAAATTGTGAGTGTGCTTTCTTGAATCCTGATTGATTGGTTATTTCTACATTCAAGTATGCTTTACATGTATGTGGTTAATTATGAATAACCGCTTTAGTTTCCCGACGGATTTCTGGATGTTTAATCGCATTGAATGCAACTAAACTATTTGGATGTTCATATTGCAATTATAAAGTGACTATGACTATCCCAATTTAAATTAAATGTGCATTCCCGCACCTACATGCCACCCTGATGGAAGATGCCATAAAGGTCAGGCCCAGGAGGGTAGACCAATGGGCACCATGAGAGGTGACCCTAGACACCAAGCTCGGAAATGAGAAGGTGGTCAATGAGGCATGACTATGGAGCACCATGAGAGGTGACTCCCAGGCACCAAGCTCGGGATTGAGAAGGTGGCCTTAAGTCAATTCCAGGGTTAGGGAAAAGCGGTGGGGATGGGCACATGGAAAATGTAAATTGACTTGCTAATTATCTTGATTGCAATATTTAAATTGTTAGACTTAATTGTGAAATTTCAGTTGCCTCCACATACCAGCAATTACTGATCGATGTTTTGTTTGTCGGCGTTTTAGGTAAAATCCTGAAAACACAAACAGTAAAGTGACACATCGTGAAATTAAGAAATAAAGTGCAAGGAGGATTAGATAGAGTAATTCAAGCTGTGGATAGTTAGATTTCCAAGTTTTAAAAAGGTAAGTAAAGTTTTAATTTCTGTACCCAATTCCAGTTTAGTTAGTAGAATTTCATAATTATTGTTGATTATATGTTGAACCTTTGATCCTGTTAATTGAAAACGGCTCTAACCATTGGGTCTCCCTTAAATGGGGGTTACCGGGGGTGGGGTCGTTACAATTGGTATCAGAGCATAGGTTCTTCATCTAATCATTAATAATTATTAAATTTTACAAATTCCATAGAACCGAGGGAGTTATTAGAGGATTTTTCCGAAAGACTGAGGTGTCTAGAAAAGGATCACATCCGGGGGCTGGCAAAATTTTCCTCCGCACCGCTAGTCGGAATACGAGGACTCCCAGATAATGTGACTGTCTGGCCGATGTCTTAGGATAAGACTCGAAATAAGATACCTTTAGGACTCTCTCATCTTGTTCATCCCTCCACAACTCAATTTCTTTTAAGGATTGTAAGGATTAGGGTTTTCTCTCTCTTCCTCACCCTCATGTGGTATGGGTTAAGGTTGATAAGGTCTAAGGGATCCTCCACCAAATTAATAAAAGATACGTAAGTAAGATGTCATTGACATAAGTGTAATTAGTTTAAAGGTAAACTAAAAGTCTTTTTGGTGTGTTTGTACAGATGGCTCATACAAAAGTCGTGCCTATCCCTTTTTCCACCAGTGATGGTGGACCAGCCCATAAGGAGAATGGATCCTTTGAGAAGAGGAAGTGGAACCATGGTGGAGAGACCTATAATAAGAGAAAGAGGTCTGAGGAAGTTGTGCATGAGGCTCCCAACCCTGAACCAATGCCCGACATCAACCCAGAGCAAGGGGAAGGACCATAATATGAGGAATACCGGATGCATGAAGAGGAAGCCTGAATGGAGGAGGACCAGCCTGGTGGTCCAGAACCAGTCATGGTGGTTCATACAACAGATGTAGTTTGGATGGAACAACAAAAGCAACTGATTGAGGCTATTCGTGCCCTGGCCCTTAGGGACATAGCTAGAGATGAGAATGGTGAGCCACTCCTAATTCGTCCTCGACTTGGGGCCACCATCCCGGACTTCATCAAGCGGAATGTCGAGAAGTTCTGGGGAGAAGACAAGTCTGAAGTAGTCGACAAGGCTGAAGCTTCGCTGCTTGCAGTCGAGAATGGGTTTTGTATGCTTGAGGTACAACTAAATAAGAAGGTTCTGTTTGCTACTCACCTTTTGGAAGGTGCAGTTAAGATATGGTGGGAGAACCATATCACGGGAAGAGACCTAAGTGAGGATCTGGTGGCATGGACTGACTTCAAGACCATCTTCACCACCAGATTCCTCCCTATCTCAGCAAAGAAAGAGAAAGAAAGAGAGTTCATCAGCATGACCCAAGGAAGCTCTTCAGTTGCGGACTTTGGTTGTAAGTTCCGCCTCCTGGAACGTTTTGGACACATGATGGATGAAGAGAGGAGGGTGGACCACTTCATGGAACGTCTACACCCTGCCATCAAGCCTCATGTGATGGCTAGTAAGCCAAAGACTTTCACCAAAGCCTACAACACCGCCTTGGACATGGAAAGGACAGTGATGCCTGCACAGAACCAATCCAGAGGGTACTTGGGTTTCACTGAAGGAGATCAAGGGTAGAGGAATGAACATAGGAAGGGACAACGATGCGACCACAATAAGAACAAGCATGGGCACAAAGGAAAGCCCCGTGGTCGCCTCCAGTAGTGTCGCACCTGTGGACGGGAACATCTTGGGAGGTGCCACTTTGAGAAGAAGGTATGCTTCAGATGTCAACAAGAGGGACACTTCATCACAAACTGCCCTCAGCCTGACCCAAGAGGACCTTTGGGGTCACATCTTGTGGCAGCACATCCAGTAGCTGCAGCACCCCTAGTAGGAGCACCAGCCGAAGCACCTCCAGCTGGAGAGAGGAGACAAGCTAGAGTGTTCGCCATCGATAATGAAGAAGCTCGGGAAAATGCTAATAAGTTGATTGAGGGTAATAACCCATAGAGTTTTCTTTTTAGTTCAGTAGACCATGTAGTAGATTTCTGATATGGAATAACTATGTAGGCTTGCTGGAAGTCATGGGACATAATGTAAAAGCACTCTTTGATTCTAGTTCTACTAATACTTTTATTTCGAGAAATCTGGCAACTATGCTTGGTTTGGATATCAAGGATTTGGGTTATGTTTTGGATGTCACAACCCCAAGTGGTCGTATTTATACCTCCCTTTTGAAAACCCCTGTGTTTCCAGTTAATTATCTGAACCATGAGCTTCCCACTGACTTCATCCTTCTCGATATGAATGATTTTGATGTAATCATTGGTATGGACTGGCTTTCCACCTATAGGGCCCATATTGATTGTAGAGAGAAGAAGATTCTCATTAGAAAAACTGGCTATCCACACTTCACCATTCGAGGAAGGAAAGATGCGACAACTAGTCTTTACATATCTGCTTTGAAAGCTGAACGGATGATATCCAAGGGTGGTCGAGCCTACCTAGCCATAGTTACAATACCTGAGATTAAGGGGCAATCCTTAGAGGACATAGAGGTGGTTTGGGAGTACGCGGATGTGTTTCCAGATGATCTACCAGGGATTCCCCCTGAGAGGGAGGTAGACTTCTCGATTGAGTTAGCTCCTGGAACTAATCCTATATCTAAGGCGCCCTATAGAATGGCCCCTGCTGAGTTGCTTGAGTTGAAAACCCAGTTGCAAGAGTTATTGGATAAGGGGTTCATCTGACCCAGTACATCGCCATGGGGAGCACCAATCCTCTTTGTAAAAAAGAAGGATGGGTCGCTTCGAATGTGTATTGACTATCGGATGATCAATCAGGCAACCATTAAGAATAAGTATCCTTTTCCTAGAATAGATGACCTGTTCGACCAACTCAAATCATCTTGAGTCTTTTCCAAGATCGATTTGAGGTCCGGATACCACCAGGTGAGAGTGAGAAGTGAGGATATACCCAAAACAGCTTTCAAAACCTGCTATGGCCACTATGAGTTCGTGGTCATGCCCTTTGGATTATCCAATGCACCGAGTGTCTTCATGAATCTCATGAACATTGTGTTCCAATTGTTCCTTGACTCTTTTGTGATGGTGTTCATAGATGACATCTTAGTGTATTCGGATGACCTATCCCAACATCGTGAACACCTGGGTAGAGTCCTTGATATCCTGAGAAAGCATAAGTTTTTTGGAAAGTTCTCAAAATGTGAGTTTTGGTTGGACCGAGTCATGTTTCTTGGACACATCATCTCAGGAGGAACAATCTCCGTAGATCCAGCCAAAGTATCAGCAGCTCGAGATTGGCCGGTACCAAAGAACCCCTCTGAGATTCGCAGCTTCTTAGGGTTGGCCGAATACTACCATCGCTTCATCAAGGATTTCTCCAAGACTGCTTTACCGCTAACCATGTTGACTTGGAAGGATGTGAAGTTCGTGTGGTCTGATGTATGTGAAGCTCACTTCCAAGAATTGAAAGAGAAGCTGACCACCGCTCCTGTGTTGACTATACCTTCTGGCAATGAGGGTTTCATGATATTCACCGATGCTTCAAAGATGGGACTTGGCTGTGTGTTGGAACAAGATCGGCATGTGGTTGCATATGCTTCCCGTCAGCTCAAGCCAAATGAGGTGAATTACCTGACACATGACCTGGAATTAGCTGCTATCATCCATGCTTTGAAGATATGGCGGCATTACCTGTACGGTGCTACCTTTGAAATCTTCACCGACCATAAGAGTTTGAAATACCTACTGACACAAAGATATCTGAACCTACGACAACGACGATGGATGGAGTATATGAAGGATTACGACTTCACCATCGCCTACCATCCTGGTAAAGCGAATATCGTGGCTGATGCGTTGAGCCGGAAACAGCTTAAGTGTGTAGCTATTTTGTCCAGTCAGTGGAAGAGTTTGGAGGAACTTGTGGAATGGACTCCACAACCGTTAGAGGACCGAGTTCGGTTGGATAATATCCAGATTCAATCTGAGTTGTTGAGTGAGATCATAGCTGCACAATTGACTAGTGGAGAGCTAGACAAGATGAAAGGTTTAATGATGAAGCCACAAACTCGTCTATCCGTAGGAGTAGATGGAGGAATCAGGTTTGAGAATTGCATATGGGTTCCAGTAGATTCATCAATGAAGTGACGTATCTTGCAAGAGGCTCATGGATCCAGGTACACAGTGCACCCAGGAACTACTAAAATGTTCAAGGACCTACATCGGTTTTTCTGGTGGCTAGGAATGAAGAAAGACATTGCGTCAGGGGTGGCCAGTTGTCTTACGTGCCAGATGGTGAAGGCTGAACACCAACGACCCGACGGACTTTTACAGTCGATAGAAATTCCAGAATGGAAATGGGAGCATATCACCATGGATTTTGTTGTGGGTCTACCCCGGACCAAGAAGGGTCATGATGCGATATGGGTCATGGTAGATCGTCTTACCAAGTCAGCACACTTCCTTTCCTTAAAGACCACTGCTAAGGTGGCAGACCTAGCTGAGTTGTACATCAGAGAGATAGTGCGGTTGCATGGTGTACCAGGATCGATCATTTTAGATAGAGACCCGAAGTTCACTTCCAAGTTATGGAAGCAAGTTCAAGAGGAACTTGGTACCAAGTTAAAGTTTAGTACCGCTTATCACCACCAAACGGATGGTCAGTCAGAAAGGACAATCCAGACCTTAGAAGATCTATTGAGAGCTTGTGTTCCCGATTGGGGTGGCTCATGGGAGCAATACCTACCTTTAGCTGAGTTTGCCTACAATAATAGCTACCAAGCCAGTATCGGGATGCCCCCGTATGAAGCTTTGTATGGAAGACCGTGTCAGTCCCCACTTCACTGGGATGATGTGGGTGAAAGGACCCTGTTGAGGTCAGATGAGCTCCAAGTGTATGCTGATAAAGTGGCTTTGATCAAGCAAAGGATGAAAAGAGCCCATGATCGACAGAATTCATATGCTGATGCAAAGCGGACTGATGTGCACTTCAGTATGGGAGAGCATGTGTTTCTAAAAATCCGACCGCTCTGAGCCATAGCTAAGAACAGAGGAAATTTGAGTCCCCGATACGTGGGTCCGTTTGAGGTATTGGAATGGATTGGTGAAGCTGCATACCGTTTGGCGTTACCCCCTCAGTATAGCATGATGCATGATGTGTTTCACGTGTCTAACCTGAAGCGATATGTGCAAGATCCGAGCCATGTGCTGAGCATTGAACCTATTAAGCTTCAAGGGAAACTGACTTATCCTGAGTCACATGTGCAGATTCTAGATACCAAGGTGAAAGAGCTCAGATGCAAGAAAATAGAGATGGTAAAGGTTCTTTGGTAGCACCATGGAGAGGATGAGGCCACATGGGAGCTGAAGGCAGACATGGAGAAAACCTACCCTGAATTGTTTGTTTGATTGTTTGAATTTTGAGGGCAAAATTCCTATAAGGAGGGGAGGATGTTATAACCTCAATTTCTTGAATATGTAATGAAGGATGTAATTCTCTTTTAATGAATAAAAGGAATCTTTTTCTTTGATTTGCAATAAATTTCGTATGAAATGGCCTTGATTGATTGATGTTGGGCTTTGTTGGCCATTGAGCCCAATTGAAAAGAAGAGAGAATTAAAAAGGAAAAGAAATTGATTAATAAAAGAGAAATATGAGAAATTGACAATTAAAAGAAGATAAAGGCAAACCAATATTCCCCAATATGGGAATTCGTGCCTTTATGATTTCTTGAGGTCTAAGGGACCCAAAACAACAAGATAATCACAAAGGAAGAAGGAATACAATTTAATTTGGATTAGTTAATAAGATAACTTGGGAGAGAAGGAAGTCTTCTCATCCATTTCTTTTTGTTTCCCAAATTTCGTACAAAGCTATGAAATAATTAAAGGAATGTTCCCTTAAAATTTGAGATAAATAGGAGTTATGGTTTGGGAGATATTAATTTTCCAAGATTTCTCCAATTTGGGAATTATTCTGAATAAAAGCAATAAATTGTTTCTCTTATGTTTGATCGTGGGCGCTGAGATCCGTTGGATCTTAATCCAACGATGGGCAGTCATCGTCTAAAGTCCCAACCGGACTGGGAATCTGCAGGTTCCAAGGAGACTTTCTCACCTAGTTTTCTCACAAACTAGTGGACATGCCAGTCTGGTTTTGGTCCCATTGGACTCAGGAGAGGAAATCGCGAAGATTTCTCCCTATTTTTGCTGAGTTTGGTCATCGTTTTAGGAAACGCCTAACTCGACAGGACCTTGCCCGACCTTATATATAGGGGAGGGTTGTGGAGGGAACCAACATCCCTAATTGCTAGACCAAACTCTGCGGCGGAAGGCAAGGATTGATTTCGTGCTTTCAATTGCGCCAACGACCCTAACCTAGACCCTCGTTGACACCGCAGACCTTGTCGGAATCCGGCGAGTAGGGGAGTGGCCTTGGCGAGGTTCGGGTGGACAATTAGGGGCGTCTTCATCTTCAGCCGAGGGAGACGAAGATCCCTGTACCCTCAGCTTTCCCGCAGGAGGTCTGGAGCCCAAAGTCAACTCATAGGTTGACCATCGAAGTTGCACCCTCGCGCGAGGTAGAAGACGAAGACCAACTTGGTTTTTTACAAATCTGTCCCTCTGCGCCGTGTTATCTGTTAAGGAAAATTCCGTATTTTGAATCCTTTTTGCTGATCGTTGTGGGCGCACGCGATCCGAGACGCTGGATCCTGAGTGGACCAGCGGACCACGGATCCGACGCCTCTCATTTTTCTAAAAATAGCAAGTAAATTAATAAAAAGAGTTTTCTTGTTAAAAATCGTATCTTGAGCTAGGAACCTCGGATGTGGGAAGTTAATACATGAAAAATGATCAGGAAAATATGAGGAATATGTTAAAAATGGTTTGGACATCTAAATCTATATATCTTTGCAAAAGTATACAATTTGACGAGTAAAGTGTTAATTTGTAATTAGAAACCCCTAATTGTTAACTAAAGATGGTTTTAATCTTACAGTTAGGTTAATTCGAGCATGTATAACTTGATTAATGATTAAGATGGTTGTTAACCTATTTTGGATAATAGAATTGCAAAGTTTAGGGTTTTAAACTTAATATAATGGTTAAGATGCTTAGAAACCCTAAATTAGAGAAAAAGAAAAGAAAAGATATAGTAATATGAAAATTAGGGTTTTAGTGGTCCAAGCCTGATCTTAAGGACCGTAATGGAAAATAATTAGGGTTTGATGGATTTTTGATAAAAGTAAGGTAAAAGTAATAAAAAGGAAGTGAAACCCTAAAAAGGAGTAATAACCCTAGAAGACAACTAGGAGTGATAGATGATGATGACGAAATTAATGATAGGGAAATTGGATGCCTTTTACAGGAAAAATTGTGAGTGTGCTTGCTTGAATCCTGATTGATTGATATTTCTGCATTCAAGTCTGCTTTACAAGTATTTGGTTAATTATGAATAACCACTTTAGTTTCCCGATGGATTCCCGGATGTTTAATCGCATTGAATGCAACTAAACTATTTGGATGTTCATATTGCAATTATAAAGTGACTATGACTATCAAAATTTAAATTAAATGTGTATTCCCGCACCTACATGCCACCCTGATGGAAGATTCTATAAAGGTCAGGCCCAGGAGGGTAGACCAATGGGCACCATGAGAGGTGACCCTAGACACCAAGCTCGGGAATGAGAAGGTGGTCAATGAGGCATGACTATGGAGCACCATGAGAGGTGACTCCCAGGCACCAAGCTCGGGATTGAGAAGGTGGCCTTAAGTCAATTCCAGGGTTAGGGAAAAAGCGGTGGGGATGGGCACATGGAAAATTTAAATTGACTTGCTAATTATCTTGATTGCAATATTTAAATTGTTAGACTTAATTGTGAAATTTCGGTTGCCTCCACATACCAAAATTTTTTTATCGATGTTTTGTTTGTCGGCGTTTTAGGTAAAATCCTAAAAACCCAAACAGTAAAGTGACACATCGTGAAATTAAGAAATAAAGTGCAAGGAGGATTAGATAGAGTAATTCAAGATGTGGATAGTTAGATTTCCAAGTTTTAAAAAGGTAAGTACAGTTTTAATTTCTGTACCCAATTCCAGTTTAGTTAGTAGAATTTCATAATTATTGTTGATTATATGTTGAACCTTTGATCCTGTTAATTGAAAACGGCTCTGACCATCGGGTCTCTCTTAAATGGGGGTTACCGGGGGTGAGGTCATTACACCAATGGTTGCATCTCTCCTCCTCTAGATAAATGCTACTTGAGGTGCCTTTTTAGAATGTCATTGAGGTGCAAAAACAATACAAAATATTTTGGGAGTAATCTAACCACATAATCCTTCCATAGTGGAGTTATTATGCCACAATTCTTTCTCCCTTTTTGACATTCAAGACAAAATTTATTTTATTTCTCTTGATCAGAAAAATGTTTTTTCCTATCTATATCTTAATGATTTCAAGTCTTTCACAACAAAGGATGACTATGAAGGACAAAATGCCTTGATAAACAATAGTTATTTATGAAGGTTAAGACCTCAAACATGAAGTATATTCCCTCAACCGAAGGTTCATAAGAACAACATGCTCCTTCCCTTTGTGTAGGTATTATTATCATTTGTCTGTCATAATTATTGTAATCAAATTTCAATAATTCCCTACAAACCCCACAAAACTATATTTCCTTCTTAACAAATAAATTTTATACTTCAAACCCCAAATATTTAACATCCATTCTACCCATTCTTGCATTACACTACTGTCACCACCTATCAACCCTCATTTTTCATGTGCCCTACCCCATTACCAATTTACAATGAGGTCAAGGTAACAAGCTTTGTTTTCTCTGACATTTCACCTGGACTAGGGCTCTTCATCTCATTTCTCTTGCTTCATATTTCCTATAGGGATTCTTGACCTTTTGGATATCATGCAAATAAAGTGTATGGAAGTTGGGATAAAAAATAATCTCTCCTTGTTTCTGAATTGATAAAGTGGTCTTGGTATAATCCCTTTGTGTCTCTACTACATAATGGTGTATCGTGTGGCACAACGAATCTCACAATACGTAAAACCCTAGTTAGTAGACACACAATATATGGATATTTAAGAACGAATGTCATGATATAGCATAGAAGTGGCAAGTGCAACAACCAAAATCTAGAATTTTACCATATTCCATGACTAGGAGGATAGTAAGTTGGTTCCTTAGATTTGACCAAATAAGGATAAAGGTATACCTTATTGAATATAAGAAATGCATATAGAATATTATTTGGAAATAGGTTATGTAGTCAACATCACATATCATAATACACTCACATTAACATAATAACTTAGTTATGTGCTAACATGTGAATTCCTTAAATATGTCCTCATATTTTTTTCTTTACTGATAAATAAACACATGATGGATAAATATTTTTAATGATAAGTATAACATGCTTTGTAAAAACAATTGTTCTTTCCATGTCCAGGAATATGGATAATGTACCACCATCTGAATCGATATTGAATTAATGGATTTAAGATGTGAAATAAGATAAATATGGAAATTCATGTTGTAAGGCCCCTGAACTTGCTTAATGTGTTTAATGAGCTTAATTACCATAATTGAATGTTTATAACCCTAAGATAACTTTTTATATGTTTTGAAATCATAATACAAGCTTAAGTTTCAAATTTGGTCCAATTTGGACACTATTTGAGCAAGTTATGCAATTTTCTGTACATTTTGGACTTTTCTACAATTTACCCAATTGAGGGGTTTTATTTGCAATTTATCACATACATTATGTTCCTTAGATATTATATTATAATCCATGAGATTTTTTATCCATGGGGCTCCTATTTGAGCCATGGTTTGAAGGCATTTTCATCAAGGGTATTTTAGGGTTTACCCCTTCATGGATGAGCTACCTTTAGTAGCTACCAACTAATGAATTATGTGATTGGCTGGGAAATTCAACAAAGGAAAGATAAGCAGGTCAATAGGGACAGTGGGGGATCTTCTTGTGTGTGTTCTTGTATATTCTTAATAATTTAAGGCCATAGACACATGGGGAAGCAACTTTTACACCTCATGCTTGCTTCTATCCTTATCCATGGGCTATATTTACTCCTTCCTTGCCCAAGTACGAAGCTATGCTTGATTTCTCTTTCCTATAATCTGGAGCAACAAATGCACTCTGTTTTTCTATGGAACCAAGTGCTCTAAGGTAGAAGACAACCCCTTTTTGGAGAAGAAGGTCACCTAGAGCTCCATCTAGCCCTACCTAGGGTTTCCAAGGTCATATTTTAGGAATTTCGACCAACTCAAGTTGTTTTCTTCCTTCCTTCTCCGTTTTTCTTGCTATTCTCCTTCCTTAGACCTTACTCCTGGCCGGAACCCTGCTGTTCCATGGTGAAAGTGGCTCTACAACTCAAAATTCTATCCCTCTTGTTTCTTTTTCTAGGTTTTTCCTTCCTTGTGGAGAGAAGTGCTTATTTGGCCAAGGTTAGATCTGAATCCAAGGTTTTCTTGCTCTATTTGCTTGAGATACTTTCTGTTTGGTATCTGACCTACTCTATAGAGGTGAGTTATATAACATTCTTCACTTATATTGCTTACTAGAAGCTTGTTAGTTCATATTTATGCCTTAATGTGTTGATTTAAGCATAGAGAAACCATGCTTGTTTAGAATTACGATTTTTTTGGTGTTCCCTATTTTCTTCCAGTTTGATATGAACTTGTAAACATTTGTATGACCTTTATAATCTGTAACATGATCTGGGATAGGTTGATAGCATCAACCTATGGCGCTAAGCACAAAATAGTTGATGGTTCAAATTAGGGTTTTCAAGCTATATCATTCCCTATCACACCACCGATGGCCATACCATTCAATAGCCAATGGTGTTTCTATTTTGGCAACTGATGTTCGAGATCAAGGGTGTAAAATTTATGGTGACAACCTATGGTCACCCCCTTCGGTCAGGTTTTGGCTCAATTAGACGTTTAATTATCATCTACTAAGTATTCTAATGATGTTATCAATCGATGATGACATTAGCTTAATATTTGATGGCATTAACTAAATGTATTACCGATCTAACAACCAATGGTGACCTAATTATCACAATTAAAGGTGGATCAGGTCATCACCATGTATTATGCTTTAAGAATGTAATTGTAGATTTGACTAAACCTTGAACCAATGTTTCCTTGATTCAATTGATTTAATGGTTAGACTTATACTTCAATTGATAACCTTGAATAATGAACCTGATCCAATGAATAATATTGGATACTTTAGCCTCCAATGGATTAGAATAAATCACATGGTATTATATGTGGGTCCTAGTGATGATAATTTGATGGTTCAATACCATTAATTTGTAGTCTTACCTTTGCCATCATATAGTTATATTTGATAAATTGCTATAATAAGTGGATGTGTGACTCCCATGTGATCTAGCTTGTTATACCTAACCTTAATGTAATTATATGATGTTGATTGGTTATAATTAGACCTATTGAATGATTAATGTGATAATGAATTACACTCTTCTTGTGTTGAAACCACATTGTAGTACTATTTGAATATCATAGTGCCTTGCCATGTTAGTATCTGTGGACACATATGTGCTAATGATCTTTTAAGCCTTGTTTAAGGCATGGAATGATGATGATAACCTTACTATGAATAATGTGATGGTCTTAACGACCTTTGGGCATGTTTTAAGCCATGATTGAGGTGAAATCCTCTTCATGTTCCAATAAGGGTTAAAACCCTAGAACTTGTGATAAGATATTGGTATCTTGTAAAAGTATGATGATAAGTGTGGTCCATTAATTTGCAATGAAGTATAGAATGTGGTAATTTGATTAAGATTTATATCTCAAATTTTTTATATCTTTTAAAGTTGTTATACATATACTCTTGTTAGAAAAGAATTAGGGTTTGAATGTCCATTTGTATGGTTTAGCCTTAATTCACCCAATTGGCATAACTAATTAAGTGAAACCCTAATCATGTAGTGCCATGTGCCATAGATCTATCTGAGTGTCAGAAATTGCCATATAGTGAAATGAGTATTCCTAAGGGATACTCGGAGTGCATACTGATGAGTATGCATGGTGCTTGTCATCCTAAATTCAAGTGTTAGAGAGGATTACATTGGTCATACCTAGCCCTCAGTTTGAGAATGGTTGTGGTCATGTCTCGGTGATTATATATATATGATGAGATTGGAGGACAATTGTGGTTGTACCTCAGATGGTAGGGTATGCGTACCCACCTCCTTTCACTAGTGTCATGACCTGTACCAAGGATGGACTAGGCTTTTAGAAGCTTGACCTTATCTGTCACTGTGGCGGACACATACTGACCGGGGGCAGAGAAGATCTTAGGTGTCCAGCTCTTCCTAGATATTGTATGGCACTAATTTCGACTTAGTAGTGGTCAGTTGGGACTTGAGTGGTATTTCTCAAATCCCTCAGGGTAATGTATTAAAATAAGTGATATATGTCGTGTAGTATATTGACTATGTTCAAATACTTCTCACATTGTTTGATTAGTCTTTAACGTGTATTTATACTCTTTAGTGTTTATAAGATGATATCATATGACCTTTGAGTAATTATACTTCTTGTCAAGTTAATTTTCTTAATGGCTTAGTATGCTTAACCTATTCAATCTACTTAAATTGTTTATTCATTAATGTATCTACTCAGTTCATTTACTGTCAATCAATATGTTATAATCAATATATGTTGGAGAGAGTTATATCTCTAGCTGGGACTGGGTCTCACTCGTGGGTCAACATTTTTTTTAGGTGGTCGCAGGCAACGCGGTCGAGGTCGCACTGTGGAAGAGAACCAACTTAGTGATCAATAGATTCAAAAGGTTGGTTAGTTGTAGATGTTAGTAGTAGAGTCCTAGTGTCGTCCTTGTACTCTCAGGTCTGGGTATGGGATGTGTTTTCTAGATGATATACTTTTATCGACATGAAATTTTAGTAGTATGCCAATGTTTGTAAATATATGGCACATACATGTGAAATATCTTTTGTATGCAGGATGTGACTGAGGTCTTTGGAGCCATATGTAAATACTTGTTACAGTATATGAGAATGGAATGATGGACCTTTTATAAATGTTCTAGAGTTTACTTACATTGTTGGAATTGATTTTAATTATTTCGCTTTTTTTACTATGTGATAAATTAGTAGTTGATCGTGCTTTGTGTTTTGAGTAATCTCATTAGCATAACTAGGTGTCACGGTTAAGTTGGTATCAGAGCTCTAGGTTTACTGAGTCTACTGGGACATAGGACTTAGGTTTGAGTCTGTTCTTATGTATCCAACATATCTGATCATAGTTTATGCTTATGCAGATATGTCTAGAGGACATGAAGAACATGTTGAGAGTAGTTATGTAGCACCAGGAGGAGGTGATGGGAGGCAGGCACACGATGAGAGAGTGCCAAAAGTAGGGCCAGAGTAGCCCGCAATACCTCATTTAGACCCGACAATGATGGCAAATCCTGAGTTTCAGCATATGTTTAGACAAATGATGGCCACAATTACACATATTGATGACAGAGCACCATCACCTCAAGCTAGGGTAGCCACCTCTAATGTGGAGTCCCAAGGTGTAAGGAAGACATTTGAATGTCTTAGATGTGTTGGGGCGATTGAATTTGTAGGTACTTCTGATCCAGCAGACGCTGACATGTGGTTGCCTGAGCTGGAAAAGGCATTCAAAATCCTAAACATCATTGAAGAAGACAAAGTTAAGCATGCAGTATACTTGTTGATGGTAGTGCTGGCCATTGGTGGGCCATAGAAGAGGAGAAAAGGCCAGGAGTTGTGATAGGATGGGAGGAGTTTCGAAGGGAATTTGTTAGCCGATATTTTCCAAAGACCTACCTAGATGAGAAAATCTCTCAGTTCGAGAAGATTCGTTAGGGAGCTATGACTATCAATGTGTATGAATAAAAGTTTATGGAACTTCTAAGGTTCTTCCCACACATGGCAGCAACGGACAAGGAAAGGATCTGGAGATTTGAGAAGGTTCAGAGTATAGAGTTGACAACTACAACATCAACCTTGGAGAACAGGGAAAGGTTTTCAACCTTTGTGGAATCTGTCAGGAGGATTGAGATGTCTGCCATAGAGAAGCGTGAAGCTAATGATATGAAGTGACCTATGTAGTTTCAAGGGAAATCATCTGGAGGCTTTAAGAAGCCAAGGTTTTTCCCACCGACGTCGCAACCAAGGTCAACCTTCACTGAACCAAGACCACATGCACCATCAAAGTGGGCCCCAAGTAGGGGTAGAGGTCACAGTGTTCCACTGATAGGAGCTTGCAGTTCATCATCAGTCTCAATTATAGGGCCATTTAGACCACATAGTGATAACCGAGTGTGTCACATATAGGGCATATTAGATGGAATCGCCTATGAAGGTGGAGGAGGTGACTCAGCAGCCAAGGCAGAATCAACAGGGATCACAACAATGAAAGTTTAATACTAGTAGTGGCAGAGGACGTGGCCAGGCGTCCCATGTAGGATCCTCAGGACAGGCAAGCATAGGACGTGGATGGAAGCAGGAGACAGCTAGGTTCTATGCCATGACCCAGGCGAAAGCAGTGGTCAATCCACGAGTCATGACAGGTCAGATGGAGTTATTTTATTCTGACATGTCTTCTTCTTGTTTCATATCTGTATTAGTAGACCCGGGTGTGCCACACACTTTTATCATCTAAGAGGTGATAGATAGTTGTTATATACATGTTAGTATTAGATCTGATAGCCTGCGGCTAGAGACTCCTTTGGTTGATTCTGTTGAGTTGTGGGAAGTGTGCCCTTCTTGTGTTCTTTCTTTCTCTAGACACAACATTGAAGTGGATCTTTTGCCACTTGACATGCATGGTTTTGATGTAATCCTAGGAATGGATACCTTGGAAAAATACAAGGTAGTCTTGGACTATAGTACTAAGGTGGCGACGTTCCATGATGGAGATATATAGTGGCTTTTTCAGGGTGATAGGAAGATTCTACCTACATGTTTGATGTTAGCTATTACAGCTGAGCAGTTGATGAGACAAGGATGTGAGGCTTTCTTAGCTCATGTTGTGGATACCAATGTGGGAGGTCCTAGTATCCAGGAGGTACCAGTGGTGCGAGAATTTGAGGATGTCTTTCCTGAGGAATTTCCTAGCATTCCCCCTCCTAGAGATATTGAGTTTGAGATCAATCTTATTCTTGGAACACAACCCATAGCACAATCAACATACAAAATGGCACCAACAGAGATGCAAGAGTTAAAGAAACAGTTACAAGAACTATTAAAGAAGGGTTTTATTAGACCGAGCACTTCCCCTTGGGGTTCTCCCATGTTGTTTGTTAAAAAGAAGGATGGTTCAATGAGGCTGTGTATAGACTATAGACAGTTGAACAAGGTGACAATAAAGAATAAGTATCCTTTGCTGAGGATTGATGATTTTTTTATCAGTTGAGAGGTTCCACTGTGTTTTCAAAGATAGACCTGAGGTCAAGTTACCATCAATTGAGAATTTAGGCTGATGACATACCCAAGTCAGCTTTTAGGACTAGGTATGGTCATTATGAGTTTGTGGTTATGTCATTTGGGCTAACCAATGCACCTGCAATTTTTATAGATATGATGAATAGGGTGTTTAAACCTTATCTTGATTAGTGTGGGGTCATGTTCATAGATTATATCTTGATATACTCCAAGGATAGTCAATAGAATGAGCAACACCGTTTCCAGGCATTGACTTTGTTGAGGCAACATCAATTATATGCTAAGTTCAGCAAGTGTGAATGTTGGTTATCTGAAGTGTCTTTTCTAGGCCATGTTATATCTGCAAAAGGCATTTGTGTTGATCCTAAGAAAGTGGAATCTATACTAGAATGGGAACAACCAAAGACACCGACAGAGATCCATAGTTTCCTAGGTTTGGCAGGATACTACAGGAGGTTTATCAAAGACTTCAATTCTATAGCGTTACCCCTAACTAGGTTAATCAGGAAGGATGTTCCTTTTGCTTGGAATGACAAGTGTTTACGTTCTTTCCAGCTATTAAAGGAAAAGTTGACTAGTGCACCGGTGTTAGTATTGCCAGAGTAAGGAAAAGGCTATATTGTCTTTTGTGATGCTTTAAAGAATGGGTTGGGATGCGTGTTGATGCAGGATAAAAATGTGATTTCTTTTGCTTTGCGACAGCTTAAGAAACATGAGGAGAATTACCCAACACATGACCTGGAGCTTGCAGCAGTGGTCCATGCCTCAAAGATCTAGAGATTTTATTTTTATGGATAAAAGTGTCAGATATTTATTGACCACAAGAATCTACAGTATATATTGTCAAAACAGGAGCTGAATATGAGGCAGAGGAGATGGATGGAGATGATTAAGGATTATGATTGCATAATAGACTACCATCTAGGGAAAGAAAATGTGGTAGCTGATGCATTGAGTAGAAATTCATCTTCATTATCAATGGTAGATAATGCATAATTAAATTCCTTGATGTGCCATAAGAGAGATATGCTAGTGTCTCTTCGCCAGATGAATGTATAGCTAGAAGTTTCCTTACTGGTAGGATTGTTGGCACAGTTACAAGTGAAACCTACCTTGAGACAACAGATTCATGATACACAACAGAATGATATTGTGATACAAACCATCCGATCAGGGATTGGCAGTGAAAAGTATGATGGCTTTCATGAGGCAGTTGATGGTACAGTTTGTTACCACAATAGGACAATAGTTCCTGATGTTGATGGGTTGAGGAATATGGTACTTGAGGAGGCTCACTCCTCCATGTATGCAATGCATCCTGGAAGTACCAAGATGTACCAAAACTTGAAATACATGTATTGGTGGCCAGGTCTAAAGCATGATGTGGCAGAGTTCATTACCAAATTTCCAGTTTGTCAACAGGTAAAGGCTGAGCACCAGAAGCCTACACGGACATTACAACCCTTGCCAATACCATAGTGAAAATGGGATCATATTACTATGGACTTTGTGGTTGGTCTTCCTAGGACAGCCAAGGGTCATGATTCCATATGGGTGATAGTAGACAGATTGACTAAGTCAGCATCTCATTTTCTACCAGTTAAGATGACATTTATAGCAGAGAAATTGGCACAAATATATGTTGATGAGATAGTCCGTCTGCATGGCATTCCAGTGACTATAGTTTTTGATAGAGGTCCACAGTTTATAAGTCATTTTTGGGAGCATCTACATTCAGGAATGGGAACACAACTGAGATTCAGCACAACTTTTTATCCGTAGACTGATGGCCAGTCTGAAAGGACTATTCATACTTTAGAGGATCTCTTGAGGGCATGTGTGCTGTAATTTCTTAGTAGTTTGGATGTACATCTGACTCTAATAGAGTTTTCGTAAAACAATAGCTATCAAAGAAGCATAAATATGGCCCCTTATGAGGCTCTATATGGGAGACGATGTCGGTCTCCTCTTTGCTGGTATGAGACAGGTGAATATCAACTTTTGGGTCCTGAGCTAGTACAGTAGACTATAGAAAACATTAAAGTGATACAACAACAATTGAAAGCAACCCAGGACAGGCAGAAGTCTTATGCAAATAACCAATGCAGACCACTTGAGTTCCAAGTGGGAGATAGAGTATATCTTAATGTTTCTCCTTGGAAAGGTGTGCTAAGGTTTGGAAAGAAGGGTAAGTTGGCTCCTAGATTTATGGGACCATACCCTATCCTAGCTCGTGTTGGAAAGGTAGCATATAACTTGGAGCTACCACCCGAGCTACATAGATTGCATAATGTCTTTCACATCTCTATGTTGATGAAATTCCATCCAGATACTGACCAGACAATCCAACCAGTAGAGGTTGAGTTAGATGAGGATATCTCCTATGTTGAGGGTCCTGTGTTGATCCTGGATAGAAGGGTGAAAATGCTGAAGAGAAAAGATATGATACTAGTGAAAGTTTTGTGGAATCACCATGGCATAGAGGAAGACACATTGGAACTAGAGAATGAGATGCATAGAAAATACCCATCTCTTTTTGCGTAGGATTTTGGGGCGAAATCCTTGTTAGGGGTTTATAGATGTAAGGGCCCTAAACTTGCTTAATGCATTGAATGAGCTCAATTACCATAATTGAATGTGTATAACCCTAATCTAAACTTTTTATATGTTTTGAAATCATAATACAATCTTAAGTTTCAAATTTGGTCCAATTTGGACACTGTTTGAGCAAGTTATGCAATTTTCTATACATTTTGGACTTTTCTACAATTTACCCAATTGAGGGGTTTTCTTTGCAATTTATCACATAAATTATTTTCCTTATATGTTATATTATCAGTCTTGATATTTTTTATCCATGGGGATCCTATTTGAGCCATGGTTTGAAGGCATTTTCATCAAGGGTAGCTTAGGGTTTACCCCTTCATGGATGAGCTACCAACTAATGAATTATGTGATTGGCTAGGAAATTCGACAAAGGAAATATAATCAGGTCAATAGGGACGTTGGGGGATCTTCTTGTATGTGTTCTTGTATATTCTTAATAATTTAAGGCCATAGACACATGGAGAAGCTACTTTTACACCTCATGCTTGCTTCTATCCTTATCCATGGGCTATATTTACCCCTTCCTTGCCCAAGTACGAAACTATGCTTGCTTTATCTTTCCTATCACCTAGAGAAATGAATCCACTCTATTTTTATGTGGAACCAAGTGATCTAAGGTACAAGACAACCCCTTTTTGGAGAAGAAGGTCTCCTAGAGCTCCATCTAGCCCTACCTAGGGTTTCCAATGTCATCTTTTAGGAATTTCGACCAAGGCAAGTTGTTTTCTTCCTTCCTTCTCCATTTTTCTTTATCTTCTCCTTCCTTAGACCTTCCTACAGGTCGTAACCCTATTGATCCATGGTGAAAGTGGCTCTACAACTCAAAAATCCATCATTCTTGTTTCTTTTTCTAAGATTTTGCTTTCTTGTGGAGAGAAGTGCTTATTTGGCCAAGTTTAGATCTGAATCCAAGGTTTTCTTGCCTTGTTTGATTGAGATTCTTTCTTTTTGGGAACTAACATACGCTATAGAGGTGATTTATATAAAATTCTTCACTTATATTGCTTACTAGAAGCTTGTTAGTTCATGTTCATGCCTTAATGTGTTGATTTAAGCATAGAGAAACCATGCTTGTTTAGAATTATGAATTTTTTTGGTGTTCCCTATTTTGTTCCAGTTCTATATGAATTTTTAAACATATTTATGACCTTTCTAATGTGTAACATGATCTGGGACAGGTTGATAGAATCAACCTATGGTGCTATGCACAAAATAGTTGATGGTTCAAATTAGGGTTTTCAAGCTATTTCATTCCCTATCACACCACCGATGGTCATACCATTCAATAGACAATGGTGTTGCTATTTTGGCAACTGATTTTCATGATAAAGGGTGTCAAATTTATGGTGACAACCTATGGTCAACCCCTTAGGTCAGGTTTTGGCTCAATTAGACGTTTAATTATCATCTACTAAGTATTCTAATGATGTTATCAATCGATGATGACATTAGCTTAATATTTGATGGTATTAACTGAATGTATTACTAATCTAACATCCAATGGTGACATGATGATCACAATTAATGGTGTATCAGGTCATTACCATGTATGGTGAGTTAAGAATGTAATTGTAGATTTGACTAAACCTTGAACCAATGTTTCATTGGTTCAATTGATTTAATGGTTAGACCTATACTTCAATAGATAACCTTGAACAATGAACCTGATCCAATGAATAATATTGGATTCTTTAAATAAATCACATGGTATTATATGTGGGTCCTAGTGATGATAATTTTATGATTCAATACCATTAATTTGTAGTCTTACCTTTTACATTATATAGTAATATTTGATAAATCACTATAATAAGTGGATGTGTAACTCCCATGTGATCTAGCTTGTTATACCTAACCTTAATGTAATTATATGATGTTGATTGGTCACAATCAGACCTCTTGAATGATTAATGTGATAATGAATTACACTCTTCTTGTGTTGAAACCACATTGTAGTACTATTTGAATATCATAGTGCCTTGCCATGTTAGTATTAGTGGACACATATGTGCTAATGATCTTTGAGCCTTGTTTAAGGCATGGAATGATGATGATAACCTTACTATGAATAATGTGATGGTGTTCACGACCTTTGGGCATGTTTGAAGCCATGATTGAGGTGAAATCCTCTTCATGTTCCAATAAGGGTTAAAACCCTAAAACTTGTGATAAGATATTGGTATCTTGTAAAAGTATGATGATAAGTGTGGTCCATTAATTTGCAATGAATGATAGCATGTGGTAATGTGATTAAGATTTATATCTTTTGAAGTTGTTGTACATATACTTTTGTTAGAAAAGAATTAGGGTTTGAATGTCCATTTGTATGATTTAGCCTTAATTCACCCAATTGGCATAACTAATTAAGTAAAACCCTAATCATGTAGTGCCATGTGCCATAGATCTGTCTGAGTGTCAGAAATTGCCAGCTAGTTAAACGAGTATTCCTAAGGGATACTCAGAGCGCATACTGATGAGTATGCGGGGTGCTTGTCATCCTGAATTCAAGTGTTAGGGAGGATGACAGTGGTCATACCTAGCCCTCGGTTTGAGAACAGATGTGGTTGTGTCTTGGTGATTATATATATATATATATATATATATATATGATGAGATTGAAGGAAAATTGTGGTTGTACCTCGGATGGTAGGGTATGCATACCCACCTCCTTTCCCTAGTGTCATGACTTGTACCAAGGATGGACTAGGCTATTAGAAGCTTGACCTTATGTGTCACTGTGGTGGACCCGTACTGACTGGGGGAGGAGAAGATCTTAGGAGTCCGGCTCTTCCAAGATCTTGTATGGCATTGATTTCGACTTAGTAGTGGTCAGTTGGGACTTGAGTGGTATTTTTCAAATCCCTCAGGGCAATGTAATAAAAGAAGTGATATAAGCCATTTAGTATACTGACTATGGTTAAATACATCTCACATTGTTTGATAAGTCTTTAACTTGTCTTTATACTATTCAGTGTTTACAAGATGATATCATATGACCTTTGAGTAATTATACTCCTTGTCAAGTTAATTTTCTTAATGGCTTAGTATGCTTAACCTATTGAATCTGCTTAAATTGCTTATTCATTATTGTATATTCTTAGTTCATTTAGTGTCAATCAATATGTTATAATCAATTTATGTTGGAGAGAGTTATATCTCTCGTTGGGACTGGGTCTCATCTGTGGGTCACCACATTTTTTTAGGCGGTTGCGGGCAACGAGGTCGAGGTCGCACTGTGGAAGAGAACCAACCTGGTGATCAATAGATTCAGAAGGTTGGTTAGTTGTAGATGTTAGTAGTAGAGTCCTAGTGTCGTCCGTGTACTCTCAGGTTCGGGCATGGGATGTGTTTTCTAGATGAATACTTGTATTGACACAAAATTTTGGTAGTATGCCAATGTTTGTAAATATATGGCATGTACATGTGAAATATCTTTTGTATGTAGAATGTGACTGAAGTCTTTGGACCCATATGTAAATACTTGTTACAGTATATGAGAATGGAATGATGGACCTTTTATAAATGTTATAGAGTTTATTTACATTGTTGTAATTCATTTTAATTATTCCGTATTTGACAATGTGATAAATTAATAGTTGATCATGCTTTGTGTTTTGAGTAATCTTGTTAGCATGACGAGGTGTCACACATGCATTATAATTTTTTTAGCAACAATGTGAAGATAATGGGACTCTAATTGAAGATTACCAATGAAAAAGAGGATATATAATAATATATATTATGATAAATATCCTAAACTATTATTGTGTTATAACTCATAAAAGGAAATTCCAAAACCCAAAACAATTGTGAAAATCATGTTCCTTGGGTCCCAATTAGATTGGGTGCCAAGTTTTACATTGTTTGAACAATAGTAAGTATCCTAGTTTCATTTAGAAAAGAAAATATGAGATATGGAAGAAAATATTATAAAATTGTCTTCAAAAGTGGAAATACATCTGAAATTTGGTTTCTAGATGTCTTAATTAGCCTAGATGTCAAATTTATTTTATTTGAAACTCTTTTAATTCCCCAAATGATTTGGAAAGAAAAGATAGTATGCACTAAAATGAATAATAATTGGGTAATGTAGCTCAATTTTTTTGAGGTCTCGTTTTCTTATTAGTCATGCTGGATTTAACTAAAATCTTATGCATTTATGTTAGTCATGTTGTCATAATTTTGTATGTTCTATCTAGATATTATACAAACATGAGTTCATCAACAACCGTTAGATCCAGGATTGTGTCATTGAGAACCCATCTTCTACCTCATTCCCGAACATGCAACGTGCAGAGTCTTCCCCTGATTCTTTCGCTTTGAGTTTCACCCTCATCTTTTTGTCATTTCATGAGATTTCTATGTACTTCTATTTCTTTAATACTTGTGATTCATGTAAGCTCTTACTTGGACCCTAGGGTCTACTATATAAGAAATTCCCAATTCTCCACCATCTTTCCTCTCTGCCATGACCTTACAACCCCTTTACTTAATATTGCACCCCTTCTTAACCCACCAAAAATCATCATTTATTACCAAAAGCTATTCTCCACTCTCATTTGAGCCTTAATCTCTAGGTGGTACCTTGCAAATTCTAAAATATGTCATCGTCAGCCTCATCGCCTATCAAGCCTTTGCAATCATGGTAATCAAATCAAATC